>VDFB02167770.1:0-23200 GCA_007258455.2 Sequoia sempervirens
CTAACATGCTCTATACTGATCCCATTGTCTGGTGCAATGTGGGCATATGCCTCCAACAAGTCCTTAGCCAAACAACGCAGAGTCTTGCATGCCATATCTCCTATAAGTGCATCAAGTTGTGTAGGAGTAGGGATGTTGACCACTGTAAAAGGATCCATGGTGGTCCACTATGTTGAAAATGGCATGGATCGAGAATGTATGGACATCAATACTAATCTACATGATCATAAAATATCCTAGTGGTGGCAGCTGCAATGTCACCTACAGTGTCAATTGTTTCCTTTTGGGAAGCAACAAAAACCTCATCTAATATGGGGGCTAGAGTTGTGGTGAGAGCAGGAGACCTCTCACCAACCAATACCCTAAACACTGGGGGTGGTCTATCTACTCGACAATAGGTGGGCCTATCAGCAATCCTACCACGCCCCTGACCAGCATATGATGGAATGTCCAAGTAGTTGACTTTGAGGACCAAATGGACCTCAACATACAACTACTAAACAAAATACAATGGAATTTGGTCATTGTTTGGGTATAGACCATGTGTTGTAAGAAATTATGGGTAGATCAATGAGGCCATAACATGATCGACACATCTAGTGACCTGGTATCCCCTAACCTTACATATATTTTGATAAAATGGAAAACAAGTTGCTTTTATCATTTCTTTGGTCACACTATCCTGTATTCGTTTAAGGGAAACGCCACCATGTACTTATTCCCGCATGCGAGAAAGAATAGCAGCTACTCTATCTAGGGAATATGCACTAGTCCTCTCAAGTTCATCTTTTAGTTTTTCTTGACTATGCAATATTAACATGCATGGTTCACTATATATCCTTGGGTTTGCACCTTGTGCTGATGAATCTCTCAATTTTTTAATCTCATTAGTGGTATTTCCAAACAAATTTTTTGCAGGTGGAACATCTTCATTTTCCATGTTATATATGTATGTACACCTAAAGGAGCAATGAGACCTTGGTAAATAATATATCTAGATATAGAGAATATATTTATCAAAAATAGTTCTAATAATTCATCTACTCATCAATAATATTTCCATACCATTAACAAAAAAACATTCAACATCTATCTAGTTTTTAATAATCAAAACATTCAAATTACTAGATTGCACACAAAACATAATCTAAAACAGTTCTAAAATTTAAATTTACAAGTGTGCACTCTAGTACAAAATGTGTCATTAAATACTTAAAAAATATTGATAAAGGTTGCATCTAAGATTTATTTCCTATAACTAGTAATAAAGGGGAAGCATCATTACTTAACATTGGTGGTCATGTAAAATCAATTTAGTCATTATTGAAGGTACAAATAAGAGAACAAAATGAGAGAGATGATATAAGCTTGTAAATATGATTTCTAAATTATTGTTCAAAGCAATATTTTGATAAGGAGGAAACCAAAAAATTAGAAATAAACTTCCTCATATCCATTATAAACAAAATATGATAGGAGGAAGGGACACATGCACATAATATTTATCATGAAAGTTACCATACAATGTACAAGAACATGATACTAAGGAAAAAAGGTTTCTTATAAGTACACAACAAACCTAGATGAAGATTTAACCCTAGTACAAAAAGAAAGAAATAACGAAAGAATAGGAGAAAATGACTTGATTTAATCTTTGTACATATTTTTTCTATTACCTCAAATCTTATAGATAATATAAAATCCACCATGTGAAAATATGGTTATATTTACTCATTTAAAGATAATACTTAATAATTATTTTATTACTCTTATTTTTATAAATTTCTTGGATATTATAGTAAAATAAATCAACTCTTACATTTTTTAAAATTTAAAAGTTGCCTATACAAATTCCACAACTAGATATAATGGACTAGAGCTTTCTATAATGATGCACAATGATCAATCCTTGATGTTCCAAATCTTTGTGTGGGTATTTTACTTCATCCCACGGCCTTCTTTAGTTTTCATGATCTAGGTAGGTATTCCTAACGAACCTAGGAATTATCCCTTGTTGACCCATCTTATTTCAACCTTTATTTTGTTGATAATTATACTTGAAACTCTTATTTTTAAATTTTATGTAGTAATGAATACCTATAACACTTGGTGAAACTAACAAACCAACACTAAGATTGTTCCTCTTCCTTTATCTAATCCCAGTATTTCATGTTGACTTCTTGTATTCCTTTAATCTACACTAAAGAGTATAATAGTATAAAATAACTTTAGTATATAATATTTCTCTTTGGGATATTATTTAAACTTCACCTTAATATCATGAGTTTCTTCATAATTCTATACAAAATACCCATATTCCCTCTTCTACTAAGCCTATTGAAATAGTTGCCCAAATTGGGTGTATTATATACTGACATTATGGAGATTACATTTCTTCCATCTAAACTTCACTTCAATGTGGTTTAATAGAAGATTATTTATCTTCTAATCATTTTTGGTACTAAAACTATATGAGAATTAAGTATACATTTATTGAAAATGGTTTTTTAATCTTAATATTTGCAGTCATTAATTCCTAAAATGTATTTTTGTTTATACTTCTAATCTTACTCTTCCTGAATTTTCTATTAAAGGTTTTGTTATTATTTGATGAGATCCTTTGGGAACTATTATTTTCTTATCTAGAATCAATCCCTATTTTGCTTCACTTGTTATTCCATGTTATGATAGGGAATAAATTTCTTATTATAAACTCCTTCACGGAAAACCTTCGATTCATGCAATAGGGATTGTTCCATCTAATTGGACACCAATATTGTAAAGTTTTTTATATGGAAGTAAAAATTTCATGATTACATTAGATAATGATCTATTCTATTATTGTAAAATTAGTGATGAACTACTTTTTTTTTTATATTCCCCTCTAGTTACCTTAAAAGTAACTACATATATTTCTTTTATACAATTATTTAAGGAGGCATATACTCTCACAACCCTTGTAATTTTGACATTTTTCCTTTTATATACATGTATAATTTGTTTATGTTGGATTATATATGATTTGTTGGCATACTTTGTATTATTGGTTGTATTATTCTAATATATATATATATTGTAGATTTGTGTGGTTTTTGACATGCTTGTTTTGCATATCTTAGTTTGAAAGGGAATCAACTCCTTGATCATTTAACACACTGTATATCATTCTATGTATCCAAAATATTTGATTATTTTCATGTTTTTCTTTTAGCATTTATTTTTTATACTTTAATTATGTTTTATCATATAGTGACATTAGCCAATTAAAGTGAAAGAAAATATGATGTCAAGAATTGCATACACTACAATATTAATTTATATTTCATGCTCACATTTTAGCATCTATATCCATAGCATAATTTTAGCGTCTATTTAACCCTCTTTCCTAACCTTCTCCTAGATCTAAGTGGCAATCTCATATTTTCTTACTTAATTATGTTAAATTTCATATTTTTATGTATTTGTCGTCTTCTAACATTTTATTATTTATGTATTGTTTCAAACATTAAATACACAATTATATAAACATCTTCATGACTCTAAAAATATCCTAACAATTTATTTTTTTAAATCATTCTTCTTACTTGAATAAAAAATTCTAACTAACTAAGACATTTTAAATTATTTTTAATTAAATTTATCTTTAATTAATTAAAGATTTTATCAAAACTCAAATACAATTATCCTCTTATCATTTTTTTAATTTAAACTACTTTTTAATACAAATTATTGTATTTTCAAAATGCATGTTCTCTCACTACCATTTTAAAATGATAAATCTTCCTATTTTATAAAATACTTGCAATAGTCCATTCTTGACATCTTTACAAGGAGAAAAATAAAGAATCTTCATTCTAATCATACAACTATATTTTTGAAATGCACATGTTCCTCTTGCTACTATTTTATAAAATACTTACAATAGTTCATTCTTGATACCAAATTACAAGAAACAAAAGAAAGAATTTTCATTCTAATCAGACAATGTCTTATAATAGCTTTCTCTATTTTCATAATATGTTGGATTTTATTCTTAACATCTCAAAAATATCCTTTTTTATAACTAATTTTGAAAGGATTGACAAAATATCTACACAATTCTTTTTTTTCTCATTATTTATCCAATTTTTCTAACACATTTTTTTCCAAAACTTTATCTCATCCCATTACATTCTATTCTTCCCTATTTTAACACCAATCTCTATTTTTTATTCAAATTTTAAAGGCATTATGTACTTTTATATACAAAAGTGTAATATATCCCTCATATGCTCCATTTAATCCTTAAAACTAGTATTTTTTTGACACTTATATTCTATATATTCTTTACATTGGAACATTCTTCATTCCACTCTTGCATGAAACAAAATTACTATTTACTTTTATTGTCCTACACTACAACACTTGGTTTCTCTTTGTTGCATGTTACATTTAATCTACATTATTATTCTTGGCCACTAAAACATTATATGCTCTAGTTATATCTAACATTCTATTTCAAACTTATGTTATAATATTTCATTATATATACTACAACAATTCTTCATACAATTTTTATATAATTTCTATTGACTACAATAAAAATTTCCTACTTGAAAGAATTCTTCTGATTTACTTTATTCTTAACTTATATTCATTCTTCAAGCACATTATAATTTCTTTACTTGAATATTATTTATCACAATATAACTTTGCAATGTTTTTCTACATATTATTTGTTTTCTTCTTTAATGTTGTAAGTTATGTTACTTTTATTGATCTTTTCTCTTTGAAAGGAATACAAACCTTTTTTTTTTTCATTTCTTCCTCTTACAAATATTATTCACTCATTGAATAATATTTGCTAAATTTAGTATAATTTTTTACTATGCCACAAAAAATGTGATATCATTTATATAAAACTATGGTAAATGTTGCACTCCATTACAACAATTCATCCAATTAATCTAGGTGATGTAATTTATTGATTCACTAAACAAAAATAGATTTTTATTCTTTAAATTATTCTCTAGAACTAGACTCATGGAGTGACCAATTTGAAAATCAATTTGAACATTTCAATCACTTAGATAAAAAAATATCCAAAGAATAATTAAGATAGTGTTATGCAACCAATAATATAGAAGCAATAAATCTAGCCTATTAATTTTTCTAAGGTTCCATTCAAGTATAATTTTGAATTCAAGTTTACAAGAAAAATAAGTCTATAATAATATTCACAAATAATATCTCCATGTTGATAATTTAAGCAATGCCTTCAACACAATCTATTAATGGATATAGAGAGAACTAAAATATGGATATACTTGTAGGTTGGAAATATCCTCAAGATGGAACAAAATTAAATTTTGATTATACATTTTGGGGAAATCTTCGGGCTATAGATGTTGACTATTTTCTTCATAATTCTAATAGTTTTAAATTCTAATTAGAGGTTTGAGTAAACTTTGTTTAAAGATGAACAAAAATATTAGTAGGAAGATCTCATTATTAGGTTCTAGTTTTGTTCGAGAGTGAAGAGAGTGCTAGTGTGTGATGTATCTCTCTGTGAAGAATAGTACATACTTATCATTTATGTTATAGGGATTTAAATAAAAAATGATTTCTCCACATAAATCTCATGTTAGTGTGTTATGTATCTCTCCATTGAAGATTAATACCTGCTTTAATCCTTTTCGTTATGGGGATTTAAAAAATTAAATCTCCACGTAAATCTTGTGTTGATATGATTTGTTTATTTATTTCTCTTGTTGAATTGTGTAAGCACATAATTCAATCTTATGATAATCCTTGTTTAAGAAATGAATTCCAAACTTTCATACACTTGTAGTTATTCTTACAATTCTTTCACCTTATTAATGTACCAGATGTGCTCAATACATGTGCCATATAGAGAACATTAGTAATAGAAAGTCCCACAAATGAATGACTTTAAATTGTAGGATGGATTAAAAAGTTAGTTTCTTATTCTATTCTAACATTAACCTAATTTTGATTAGGGTATTTATTCTAGTATATAAGAAATGATATAATAAATTAGAAATAGAAGGTAGTGTTTTTACAAAGGTTGAGGCCCCAATTGGGGTATGTGTTCTTATGAAAAACAAGAATTGAAGTGGTCCCATTTTTTTTATAATATCATGCATATATGCATTGCTATTGGGGAAAATATTAGAAAATTTCAAGCAAATGCAATTGGCAATTGTAAAGCCAAATGGATATTAAAAACTTTCAAGCAAATGCAATTGGCAGTTGTAGATCCAAATTTGGTTAAAAATTGGGTTTGTTTAAAAGGCTTTAGAAACTTTCAAGCAAATGCAATTGGTAGTTGAAAATCCAAATTTTAAATAATGGGTATTGTTTTTAAAAGGTTTTAGAAAATTTCAAGCAAATGCAATTCACTGCTGTGAGCCAAAATGAGAGCTTCAAATAGGGTATATTCATTATAAACAATAAATTTTGTTCTCATAATGTGCCTTCAAGTTTTAAATGAAAATTTTGTTTGGAATTTTCTTTTCATTCAATTTTTTTTTATTTCACCAAAAAAATTTGGTCTCATGGAATCCATTGGAGTTTACAAATTCACAAACAAATGGAATTTTAAATCACTATGAAAGAATGCCAACCTGCTAATGGATGTCCAAGTCAATATTTCAAGTTGAAATGGTGGTCTCGTTGCAAATTTTCACCATTTCCTATCAATCACATTCACTATTCGCCGCGCATGAGCTCCAGGTCTAATAGTTTGCCATTTTTTTTTTGTTTGATAGTGATAGGGTTTGATTTATAAATGTGCCCTAATTCAATAGTGTTCAGCCAAACATAGGTTCGACCGAACCCATTTAAAATACTATTTCTCCATTGACTTTTAACTAGTTCGGCCGAACCATCCTTCCTATTGAAATTTTTAAAAAGTTGATTTTCCTTCCTCTTCTAAATTGTAAACCACTATTGTGGTTTGACCCATAATATATCTTTAAAATTATTTCTTGTCTCAAATGTTTATACTCTTTAAATTTATAACTATCATATTTAACATTCTTCTATTGGATTGGGTGTTTTTTCGGTGATTTGAATGACCTTGTGATCCAATGGGGTTCCGGTCCTTTCTCACATCCTGCCATTAAGGAATTATGGCTTCAAGTTTCCCCCTTTGTTTCCTAGCACTTGTGGAAATAGAGGAACAATAGAATTTTTAGGGAGAAGAAGAGGAGTTTTGGAGATGTATTTTATTGCATTAAACAACAAATCATAAAAACTTGAACTCTAAATTCTTTGGTTTCTCAAAAGTTATTCCATTTTATAAAGACCTCAAAGTCAAGTAGTTATGGGGTCTAAATCATGATCTGACTAAGATTAATTGGGCTAACATCCTAAGTAGAAAAATGACACTATGGAAACCTCCGCTAGTTGACTGGGTAAACTTAAACTTTGACTATTGCTCTAAAGGAAACCCAGGGATTGCTACAGCTGGGGGTTTGATTAGAGATCATAAAGGGAGATGTATTGAAGACTATGCAAAGTACCTAGGATTTTCTACCAGTGTAGAAGTGGAGGCAACTGCTTCCTGGAGAGGCATAAAGATATTGAAAGAACTAGATTTTAATAAGGCCATAATTGAGGGGGACTCTAAATTGATTATTGACTTTCTTAAAGGTCAGGTTGAGCCCCCCTGAAAGATCAAGATCTTGATCCAAGACTCAAAGAGTGTGATTAATTCTATGGAAAGGTAGTCCTTGATTCATATCTTTAGAGAGGGAATACAACAACAAACTTAGCCTCAAATGTGGGCCTCTCTAATCCCCAATGGCTTTTTTGGAAATTTAAAAATATTCTGCTATAAGTTAAAGACTATGTTTCTAAGGATTGATTGAGAGGGTTCTTCTCTAATTGTGAAAATGAAGCTTCAATCAACATCGAGTGTGGGGATATCCACTGCTTTTGGGTTTGGGTTAAGTCTTAGCTTTTCCCACCTCTATTTGCATTTAAATTATCTAGTGAGCAGGTGGTGATGTGTAAAAGAGTGATGGAATGGTGGCAAACAAAGTTATTCTGCTAATGTCAGCTTGCATATGTCTTTTAACCATGTGCTCTTATATGGTTTGGAAAATGATTAAGTATCAAATGATTAAGAAAGATAGCTATAAAGGAAAGATCCCTCCATTCATAATGCCCCTAATGATCTTGTGATCTTGGAAAATACTTCAAATAATGTAAAGGTAAGTTTTAACGAGACTTACCTTTATAAAATTATTTCTCTCAAGGGCATTCATTTAATCCATATTGGGTATATCGAGGGAGGTATATTTCACAAGACTTTTGATTCTATTTCTCCCATTACTAAGGCCTTGGGACTTATTTTAATCATGAATTTGGGGTTATGGAATTCTTTCATAAAGGTTTCTTGCATATTTCTTTAGCCTCCTACTGGGCGGGTGCATGGATATGGGTAGCAAATTTGTGGCCACTTTCAAAAAAACTTTTTGAAAATTCATAACACGAGCATGCTGTAACGTGCTCATGTTATAGCTTTGTGTGCCGAGCCTGAGACTTGGCCATAACGAGCCAATAACGTGAGTGTGTTATAACGTGCTCGCGTTATGGTGTTTTAAAAGCAAAAAAAGAAGTTAAAACTATCAAATGTTTTCTATTTACTGTTTCTCTCTTCCTGCGGCCAAAAACCCTCACTTTCATGCTCGCGTTCTAGGAGGAAGGATTTCTACAAATTTTATCAACAACAATTGGATTTGCTTTGCAAATATGGTGCCACGACGATAAAGAGGTGTAGGAGGTAAGTATTGTTTGCTATTTTTTTTGAATTTCTTAGTTTGAAATTGATTTTGTTTGTTTTAGGTTAGATTTGATTTTTTTTTTTTTAACTTGTAGGAAATCCTACAAATCCTCAACAAGAAGAGGAGGAAAATCCTCAACAAAATCAACCTCCCCCACCAATCACTCAATACCCTCTTGGCACTCAAGAAAATATGAGGAGTGAAATTGACAACAATAGAAAACAACTTGAGGATCTTATCAGTAGGTTGAGTGATCCAAATACTTCAACCACAAAAAGAATGCATCTATCAAATTAATTGAAAGAGATGTTAAAAAATGTAGATGCAATTATCCAACAAATATCTAGATGGCAAGATAGGAGGTAGGCAGCTAGGGCATATTATGTAGACAAATTATCATATAAACAAGTAAAAGATTTAAAAATTACTAAAGGTGATTTGTGCTCTCTATTCACTAACCCTAAAACAAATCAAAATCTTACCCTCAATGAAAAGAGGTTTCCTATTCATTGGTGCCACCACCAAGAGATTAGGAACCATTTTTATGATAGATGGTATTTGGTCTTTGATTACCCACCGTGCAATAATTGTGAAGTCCCCCAATATTTTCTTAGGAAACTATACAATGAGTTCGTATTGAACCAAATCCCAAATTATTTTGATATGAGGGAGTTCCAGGGGAGAGGTGGGGGGTCAGCTCAGGATAGGCCCGGTGCACAGCTAGATCCTGCTCGGCAAGGGAGACGACCTCTCGCTAGGCTGCCTCGTGAGCACATTGTTATGCCTGTTGTTGCGAAGGAGAGTGCTGACATAGAGACATTGCAGGCTATCAACACTTTGACCCGGAGTGTCATCCATCATAGTATCCCTATTGTACAACGCCATCCAGGGGAGTCTTCGGGTGGTGGCCTTCGAACCCATGTGTGTCAATCTTGTGGGGCTACTTGTTCATATGACCCCACCGACATACAAGAGGTTGCTACACATGATCCATATGCTACTACATAGGATCCGTATGTTGCTACACAGGATTTGAATGCTGCTACGGGGATGGAGAGGACGACTGACATTTTGCATCATGCATATGGCATTGATAGTCAAGTAAAAGTTAGCATGTTCATTGAATTTAATTTATTAAATTTTGATTCTAAAATGCATGATTAACTAATTTAGTTTTATTATTTTAATAAAATTGCAGGGTCACAATGTTGAGACTGGATACACCATTTGTAACAACCCGCCACACAACCCTAGGGAAAGTTGCAATTTACTAAACAACCAGACTATTTTTTTTTAATAAGGGCAACTAACATGCAAGATCACTTAACCACTGCCAACCATTTCCCTAAGGCTATGATACTGTGTTACTTAAACCAAACACGAAACATGAATTAAAATCATACCATTCAATTTCTTAACAAATAAAGTTCACATACAATCCATACATAATAATTTACATCCAAGAATATGAAGTGCCACATGATTCCAACAATATAGCTTACAACATGATTACAATACTCATTCCCCAAATGAGATGAATCCAATAAGTATGATTACATATTACAAATTCCACCTCGATAACAAATGAGGGGTAATAAAATTACAATATTAACTGAAATAAATAAAGCATGATATGAAACTGCATCACACAAGCTCTCCAACTGGAAATCTCATCCACACGAACAAGAAGACAAGCTAACAGTTTTAAGGAGCACGTGCCACCCGACCACGTGGAATCCCAAAGGTTCCACTCCCTCCATGCTAGGAGATAGTAACAAGGAATTCCTACACAAGACCATCTACCACTAGACTGCAGGCTAATACATAGCTGAACTAAAACAACTACAACCACATTATCACTTAACACAAAGTTACAATGCTTCCAGAGAACAATGATCATGTACATCACACAATAACCGACTGACTGTTGACATAGGAAGAGTGTCATGCATAAATTTCCATGAGTTACCCTGGCTCAACCTTCCTAGGCTACCGAACCCCCATCTCGGGTTACCCTAGCTTGCCTCTACTGGCCGCTAGACCCTCACTCAAAACTATGCGTCTCATCTCATCTCGAGCCTTATCATTCACTTGCTTTACGAGAGAGGCATTCATTATCTTTATTAGTTTGAAATATCCCCATTAATTCTTTTAGGTTATCACTTGGTTAAACCCTAGGTGAGTTACCCTGGTGCCTCTTTGTGTGTTGGACCCCCACAAAGAGCCAGTCTCCTATTGACAATACACACGGTACAAAACCACAATAGGTAACTAGATAACACAACCTCTCCAATCCAAGGAGGTAACAAAACAAGGAAACTCGCTCCAAACACTGGAGGCAACAAGGTCAAAACCCTCTCCCAACACTGAAGGCAATAAGGTCAAAACCCTCTCCAAACACTGGAGGAAACCAAAGTACAAAAACCCACTCCTTCCAAAGGAGCAAAAATTACATAACCCTCTCCTAATCCCAAGGAGGCACAAATCCCCGTTCGTGGAAACCGGGTACAACAACATAATACAACTCTACACAATTCCCAAGGTGATTCACAAATTGAACCACTACAAGAAACATCCCATCTTAGAGAACTCCTCTGGAAGACTTACTTAGACAGTTAACCCCATTTGCCCAACATTGATAATGAAAGAAACATACTATAAAAAAAAGAATTCCAGGCAACTCAATATCTAATGTTAGGGTTTCCTAAGCCCAGTCAATCACAGTTTTCATTACTTGCATTTATTCAATCAAATACACCAAAAAATTTTTTTAAATAAAAGAGGGGTAAAAACTTTTTATTAATCAACCAAAGAGGTACAAAGCATTAGGAAAAAAGACACCGAAGGGGCCCCAAGATAACAAGCAAGAGATCAAGAATCATTAATACAACATTTCACATCCTTGGTAACCCAACCCTCCAAATCCTGGGCAAGGTCCCTTGGTAAGCTGTCCCAATCCTCCACCAACCATGTCCCGCTCTTCTCAGAGGCCACTTTTTCCAGCCCATCAACCACCTTGTTCCATTCACGAGGGATATGGGAAAAAGTGATTGAATCTAATAAATATCCAAGGTTGGCAATTTGTTTTGCCACCACTGCCAATTGCCAACTAGCAGCATCAAAATGCCGCCCATTTATCAAATCTACCACCACCTAAGAATCAGATTCATATATAATCTGTTTCCAGCTGAGAGCGTATTCTCTCTTTAAGGATGAGAGAATCACCAATGCCTCCATGAAGTTATTGGAGTGTTTCCCCATATACTCAGAGAAAAAGAACACAACCACCCCTGAACTATCTCTGCCCGCCCCACCAATACCAGCGTGCCCAGGATTACCTCTAGAAGACCCATCAATGTTGATTTTCAAGACACCAAAGGGAGGAAGCATCCAATGCCCTCCTCTGAAGACCTTCCCTCTAGAGCACGTGCCCCGCCTGAGCTTGAGCCTTCCAGTACTACCAACAGAAATCCCCAGCTTCTGAATAACTCTAGTATCCCCAGGATCAACTGGTACTAACAAATCACATTTAGCTTGTAACGTCTCTTGAAGAGCCCCAAGAATACAAGCCCAAACTTGGCCCACATGTAATTTCCTATCTAGAAATACCCTTCGATTGTGCTCCAACCAAATTTGCCAAATAATTAGACTAGGGCCAATAGGCCAAGCAGTGTACAAAAATGAAGTCTTTGCCTTTGAAAGCCCGGTATTCTACCAGAACTCGCGAAGAGATGAAGGATACCAACATGACATATTCCAAGCCCCCCACCAGAAGTGCCAAATAGTCCTAGCAAAGGGGCATTGAAAGAAAAGATGAGAAACAGTCGCAACATCTTTGAGACATAGAAAGCATAAAGAGGGACCTTGGAAGCCCCGCTTGTAGAGGTTGTCCCAAGTCAAGCACTTGCCATACACCACTAGCCAAGAGAAAAAATTGCATTTTGGACAGGAGAATTTATTCCAAATGTATTTCCACCAAGGAACCTCAGCACTGCCTAAAGCCTGCCTATCCAAAGCACGATATCCTAAAGCGACAGAGTACTTCCCTTTAGGATCTGAGCCCCAAGCCAAAACATCCCTCTTTGGAAGCGAGCAACACACTCTATCAGCTAAAATGGAGGACAACTCCCTCCTATCCTCCAAAGAACCACCCAAAGGCCACTCATGCATAACCTTCCACTGATAAATGACAGTCTGCCCCAAAACCTGAGGGACTTTGAAGTCCATCACTCTGCTCCAGCCAGCTTGAACAAAAATCCTGCTTAAATTCTCCAAGTGAGGATGAGAGGAGAGGATAGGCAGGAAGCCATCCCAAGATTCAAGCCAGAAGAGAGCATCCGAACCTCTATTGCAAATCCAGAATAGGCTTTGTTTGACCAGAGGAGCTCCCCTTTTGAGAGTTTCCCAGATCATAGACCCTCTACCCAAAAGACTAAAATGAGGAACCTCAGCGCCATCCACCTCCCCAAGATACTTGAAGGTAAGAATTTTAGCCTAGGTCTGATGCTTATGTGAGCACCACCTCCAATACAACTTAGCTGCCAACACTTCTCCATTCCAATCCGCTCTACGCAATCCCAAGCCCCCATCTTGCTTCGGTCGACAAACAACTTCCCACTTAATTAAGCACCACTTTCTTGAGAGGATATTACCTGACCAAAGAAACTACCTGCAAAGCCCCTCAAAATCCTTGATGAAACTTGAAGGAGCAGTAATCACAAAACATCTATAAACAGGTAGGGCCTACACAACAGACTTTAAAAGAGTGACTCTACCCGTCATTGATAACCATCTATAAGTCTAGTGACAAACCAGTCCTCAAAATTTATCAATCACCTCTTGCCAAAAATGCTTGGGAGGTGGTCGCACATCCAGAGGGATACCCAGATAGGTAAAGGGAAGTTTCCCCACCTAAAACCTTAAGATCCTAGCAATACGTTGTTGAATAAGCCTAGGGGTATTAAAGAAATAGATGCATGACTTACTTTCATTAATGCGTTGTCCTAAGGCAGCCAAGTAGCAATCCAAAGTTTGACGAAAAGTAGTCACTTCTGCTACCTTAGCAACCCCCATCAAGGCCGAGTCATCCAAAAATTGAAGATGGGATTGAGGAGAAAGGGAGTTCCAGTTCCAACCTTGTATAAGCCCAATCGCAACCTGGGACTTAATAAACCTCCCCAGACCTTTAGCCATCAAAATGAACAGATAAGGGGATAAAGGGTCTCCTTGTCGAAGACCTCTAGAGGCACCAAACAACTCAGAGGATTCCCCATTTATGAGAACCGAAAAGGAGGGCATCTTCACACAGCACATAACCCAATCAATCCACTCACTGTTGAACCCAAAGGCTCCAAGAATTTTGATTAGAAAAATCCATTTGACCCTATCATATGCCTTTGACATGTCCAATTTTATGAACATGGCCTTATCCCTAGAAGAGGCCATAGAATGAATAGCCTCCGCTGCAATCACAACTCCATCAAGAATTTGCCTACCAGCTACAAAGCCCCCTTGTTCCTTTGAGATTAGCTTATCCAACCATGGCTTCAAGCACTCAACAATTAGTTTTGTGATGATTTTATACACTACATTACACAAAGCAATTGGACGAAAGAGATCCAGAGAATCAACACCGTCACACTTAGGAATAAGGGCTAGAAAAGTAGCATTCATAGCTCTCAACATTTGCTTGTTCCTTAGAGATTCTTGCACAACCTTCAACAAATCAAGCTTGATCACTTCCCAAAATTCCTGATAGAACTCAGCAGGGAACCCATCAGGACCAGGAGCCTTCCCCTTTTTCAGTTGAAACACCACATCCGGTAACTCCTTCAGATAAATCGACTGAAGAAGAGAGGCATTCATCTCCATAGTCATCAAAGGAGGGATACATGCCAGGATAGATTCTTCCTCCTCAATGGCTAGCAGGGTATCTTCAGTAAAAAGATTAGAGAAGAAACGAACAACCTCATTAGAAATTTCCAAAGAGGAAGAAAGAACAAATCCCCCTGAAGAACGAAGAGAAGAGATAGTGTTACCCTGTCTTCTAGCTTTTACCAAATGATGGAAGGAGGTATTCTTATCCCCTTCCTGAAGCCAATCAATACGAGCCTTCTGCTTCCAAAAAATTTCCTTACGAAGCTCCCATTCCTCAAGTACTTTGACTACTGCATCCTCTAACTTGCTCAAAATTGCATCCAATCCATGCTCCCTGATCTGCCTAGTAATAGAATCTAGATGCTCCTGGGCTGCCCTTTTCTGTTGAAATACGTTACCAAACTGATTCTTATTCCAATGCTTTAGTTTATACTTCACATATTGAATCCTCTTCATAAAAGTGTACATAGCAGTCCCAAAAGTAGGACGACCTTCCCCCCACCATTTAGACACTAAGTCACAAAGACCCTCCTCCCTAAGCCACATGATATGGAACTTAAAAGTCCATTTCTTAGATCCACTAGCCAAGCGAGCAGAGAACTTGATCGGCCAGTGATCTGATCCTAGCCAATCCAATATTTCAGAGCTTGTTCTCCACTTGTCACTAACCCAGAAACTGGATACCAGAAACCTATCCAATCTTTCAGCAATAGCTTCTTCCCCAAGCCTCCTATTATTCCAAGTGAAAGTGCCATTTATGGGTTTGATGTCCACAAGCTGAAGCCGGGCAATATTCTCCCGCAGAAGATTAGAGGAGGTGTCCAAACGAGGCACACCCCCCTCTTCTCCTCAAGTGAGATAATTGCATTGAAATCCCCTGACAAAATCCAGAGTAAAAAGGGATCCAATGATCTCAAAAAATTTATATGAGACCATAAAAGACTCTTACTAGGGACATCCGACAGAGCATAGATATTGGACAAAAAAATTCTTTTTCCAGTCTCCAAACTTAAAGCAATAAGAAAGATGGAGAATCTACTAGAAAACCACCAAATAGGAGAGACCCGTCGAGGATCCCAGAAGCAGGCGAGACCACTAGAGCTCCCTTGTGCACCCACACACTAACATAAACCTCTATTCCAAATTTTGGAAGCACTCTACATCATGCTATCAACAGATAACTTCATCTCTTGGAGAAAAAACAAATCCAGAGAATGAGCACGAACCAAATCCCAAATAGCCTTTTGTCTAGGGATGCTATTCATACCCCTTACATTCCATTAGAGCACAATCATCACGACGGTTGGGTAAAGTGAGAATCCAAGGTCTTCACTGACCCAGATTCAACCAACGTCTCACTAGCCAACTTAATTTTTTCTTGATCCTTCTTCCTACCCACCTTTTGGGACTTGTCAGGAGTAGTCTTTTTCAGGGACTTTTGATGCACACCCAAAATATGAGAAGAAAAGGAAGCTTTACTCTTTGCAGAGCCTTCAGACCCTGAACCTCCAGCTAAGCTCACTCCTATATTAGCAGAGACCAAAGAAGTACCAACCTCGACACACAGATCCCCAAGCCCAACCTCAGGGGAGGGAATAGAAGAATATTTTACTTCCTCAAGAGACATCATAGGACCAGAAGCCAAAGATGTAGGATCCATAGGCACAGGGTGGAGCGAAGTAACTGGGGTAGCCTCCACATGCATGTTAGGAGAGACCCCCTCCTCATGAATTAAATCATTCAGTGCATCAAATTTGTTGAAAACCCCTTCCTCCTGGTGATCTTGAAAAGTCCTCTTCATCCCTCGACCTTTATTTCGGGTCTTGGCAAGCACAAACCCATCATTATCAGGAGTCACCTCTTGCATGGGTCCTTTTCCCTTTTCAGACCCTAAGTTTGATGTATCCTTCCCATTCCTTGAGTTACCCACACCAGAAGTACGCGAACACCTTTTCAGGAGATGACCATACTCACGACATAAACGACATCTAAACGACATGGTTTCATAATCCAAGGGTTGTGTCCATGAAGTAGAACCCACTGTCAGGTCAATAAAGTCCAGCAAAGGCCGACTTAAATCAATCTCCACACAAACCCGAGCATAGGAAAATATTTTCTTCTCCAGAGTCTATTGAGAGGGACCAATCGGTTTTCCCAATGCCATGGCAATAGACTGTAGAATATCACTCCTCCAACATTCAAGTGGCAGTCGAGGAAGGTGCACCCACACTAGGACCTTGGATGGGAACTCCTCTGCTGAATTAAAACCTACATGCCATGGTTTAATGAACAACCTGACTTGATTATAAAAGTACAAACCACCTTCAAAAGCCCTATTTCTATCTTATATGCATGAGAAGTCTACCAAGAAGAAATTATTCGCTGCTAGCAAAATCTCAAAATCCCCCTCTGGATTCCAAGTCCTTCGAATCCAAGGTTCAAGGAAGGGGAAAGAAACCCTCATCCCCAAAAACTTATAGATTAAAACATGTTTGCTGAAATACTCTAAATCATCAGCAACCACTTCTTTTTGAATAACCACCACCGGGCGCACTTGAGCTCTTTCCAAGCAACCATTAACCTTCTACAACTTAAAAGCACCAATCTTTGACAAGCCTATACTAGGAGAAGATGGGGTGGGAACCTTGTCCCCTACCTCGACCATAGCTGCCTCCCCTGGTACCCCGTTCAAATCATTACTCAAAGCCATTAAAGCCACCCCCACCAATTCAAGCCACACACCTCCACTTACCAAACCCTAGACGCCACAACCACAACACCACCAAAATTGAAGGAACAAAAAGGAATAAGCAAGCCCCATGCACCAAACTACAAGTTGGTAGCCCACCTGACCAAAGCAAGGTCCAAAATAGAAGAAATTATGGCTCCTCAAGAACCACCGAATAAGATCTGCAACAAAAAAAGACACCCCTCCCTGAAAACAGCAAAAGACCCACCCCTGTACACACAAAAGACTGAAGAATTCGATCCGCCACCAAGCCAACACATGCACAGAGAAACAACAACTTGCACCACGCCATTATTGGCCGCGAGCCTTCACCTGCACGCTGCACAGACCTGCCATCCTTTTTCATCAAAATTCAAACCGAAATTTAAATATTTGAAGTTGGCTCTTGGGATTTTAATCAAATGCACCAAATTCATTTCCCAACATTGAAGTATTTACAACCCAATCATTTACTCTAAATTTCACCATTAATTTTCCATAATCAAGGTGTTTAATAAATAAAGTCACCTGATTAAAATAATCAACCCTTACTCTACGTTTAACAGTTATAATCATGACCGACATATTCTAATAAATAAACTCATCTGATTACAATAAATCATTCATTATCTCTAAGTTTAACCATTATATTCATAATCGAAATATTTTAATAGATAAACATTTGATTAAATCACTTAGTCTATATTTCATCATAGAATAAATTAATTAATCAAAATCAATATAAAACATTTGATCATACATCAATTTTATTCCCTCTATACCAATGCGATAATCATTTCAAAGTTCACATCCTTTACATATATGCCTCTATGACATTATTTTATATTCTAAGGTTTACTGATTATTCATGATAATCCAAAAATGAAATTTCTAAATAAAGATATTTGCTTATAAAATCAACTTATAAATAATCATTAAATTATCTAATATTCACTTGGCACCATTGAAGAATTTAAATTTAATATTTTGATTCTATTTGTTCAATCACGGATAAGGGTTAAAATACTTTATTTTATTTTTTTAAATAAAAATTATTAAAAAGAAACCATTCCTATTTTAACTACAATAATGCAATAATCATTTTAAAATAATTCCTATTTTTATATATTCAAATATCGTTTAAACGCATACCTCTAAAATATCATTTTAAAATTTCAAAATTTCCCAATCAAAACAAAATTTTAAATAACGTCAATTGATTAAGAAAAAGATCAATTTATTTAAACTTTGACAATAAAACAAACTCCCTAAATAAATTATATTTAAATAGAACCTATATTAAATATAATTATTCTTTAAATATATTTATTTAAAACAACCAATTTAACATTATATTTAACCACTTAATGGAAAGAAGAGCAAACATTAAATATATATACATTAAATATATATATATTATATGCTCTCATCTATATATATGTGCATATACATTAAATATATGTAATATATATATATTATAATAAATATATATTACATATATAAATGCAAAAATCAATATATATAATATATATATTATAATAAATATGTGTTATAATATAAAATTAAATTAAAACTAATTTTTTTAATAAAAGCGAGTCCATATTAAAACATATAAAGGCAAAAGCCTTTGGCTGCAGCACAACCCCCAATAGGGGACGCGCCCCTGTGGTGGCTGCTACGCAGCCTCACACAGGGGACGCAACCCCTGTGTTGGCTGCCTTGCAGCCCCTCCCCAACCATGGGGAGCGCTGCACAACCAGCGCCCCCATGGATGGGGGGTGGCTATGGGCAGCCCCCACACAAAAATAAAAAAAATAAATTTTATTTTCATTTACACAATTTCGTTTAAAAATGAAAAAACGAAAAATCAAAACCCCCAGAATGAATTTCACACAGTAAATTTTTTTGAAAAGAAAACTTCCAATCTGTAAAATATAAGTGGACAAATATATATAAATATATCATTCCACAGCCCAAATTGGGCAAATTTTCTTGAAGAGAAGACTAAGAAGAAAGATTTTAAACACAATAGCATGGTATAAAATTATGGGTTTTCCCCAAATTGACAAAGAAGTTAAATCTTTTCATTTGAATCCCTTCCAAGTTCTATTGCTAGTTTTGAAAAAAAAATTCATGGGTTTTAATTGAATCCAAATAACATTTCAAATATTTTCACACAGCCAAACAAAGATTTCCAAACAATCATCACAAGGATTTAAACTATTTTCAAAATGAAACAAAGCAAGAACAAGAGGAACCTCATTTTTCTCCAAAGTTTGAAGATTCCAATGGAGCTTTCAAATTCTCTTCAAATCCAGCTCAAGCAAACCTTCAATCTCCTTCACAAATCCAAATCAAGCCACCACCAAGAAGATTTCTCCCCAAATTGAAAAATTGAAACTTAGATGAGATTGCATTTTCTAAAATAGGATTTTTCCCCAAATTGGTCAAAAACCTTAAAAATCCCACTCACCAAATATATTTTAAAAACATTTGGGGAATATTTCCAATTTTTAATTTTAAAACAAAAGAATACATTCCTTGTAAATAATTTACTTTCTCAATAATTTTCAAGGAGTGAAATTAAAACACATATTCATTTATTTTATTTATTTATTTTAATTTATCACCAACTATCCAAATATGATTTATATTTATATTTTGATTAAATCTTAATATCCAATAATTGTCAAAACAACTATCACATTTAATAAAACACCATTAATATAATTACTCAATAAACTCAATCTAATTTTATTAACTAAATTCAAATCAATCAATCAAATAAATGACATTTTAACATTGCAAATAAATACACATAAACATCAATTTAACTACGCAAGCTACTTGATAACCTTTAAAATTTGCAATTAAATAAATACTCAAGATGCAAAGGGCCGAATTAAAACAACCAACCCGACAACAACTCGACGACACGCTATGACTAGGGTGACGACTTGACATGGAAAACCTAGCTACTATCTCCCAATCAATTTCCGTTGGTCAACGGACACGCTTAAACCTGTGAACCAGGTGGAGTCGATGTCATGTACCTGTCAACCTGCAACAAAGAGTACATCAAACATGCATATATATATAATATGATCAATCACACCATGAAGAGGAAATCTCAGAATCGTAGGGCACTCGCAAGCGAGTGATGCAATCCCGTCCCCTTTACCAATACACAATTACTAATTGACGATTCTAACATCAATCATATGATCAACAACATAAAACATCGTTAAATCAAATATCTTCTAAGTTAATCCAAAACATGTCTTAAAGATAACATCAGAGTAAAATAACATTACATCAAAATATAATGTTTACATCGCTTAATAGATAATGGTCAAAAGCAACCCAATTCCAAAGTCAAAGCATAGTTAGACACAATCATTACAAGGAAAACATTGCCGATCAAAGAGCCAAAATGGAGGGGTGTTACACCATTCCTCCACCTACTTATTTTTGTAGTACACCTATCAGTGGGGTATGTAACTAGTATACAATTATAAATTTATTGCATTTTAATAGCATTGTTTTACGAATGGTATTTTAATACATGTGATTTTGGATGTTGAATAGGCTAATATTGGTGGTTTCAAGCAAACACCTCCTAGTGCTAGTGGATTCACTCAAACGTACATGGAGGTAATAGAATAAAGAGAACTTAACTAATGAATTCTACTTAATAGATTTGTGTAGTTTATATTCATATTGTTGGTTACGTTGCATTACACATCATTCAAACTCAAAGCATTAGTACTTCAAATTCCATAACTAATAACTAGATGTTGATAAATGACAAAATTTCAACTATACAATATAGTTGTTTAGAAAGTCAACATAAGCAACACGATGCAATTACTTCACATGGAGGCATGTGCTTGCAAAGGTGCACCACCACGACAAACTATGGATGCTTGGAAAAAATATATGAAACCATAATAGTAAGCAATAGCATAGACAAGGCAGTTAGTGATGCAAAGCATCATATCAAAACACTCAATCATCAGGGTACATCTGATGTAGAGCATCCAAAAACAACATCAACATCATTTCTTCAAGGGATTTCAATCCCAAATAGAATTAGGAGAAGATCAAATATAATTTCATCATAAATCTAATTTTCATTCAACAAAAATCCACTCAAATTCTCTTAGCCATTCAATAGGACATCATTCATCATTCCACTAATTAGTATTCCAATTGATTCATTCAAAGAAAAAACCATATTAAAGAACACTTTGACTTAATCAATTAGATTCACATCATTCTCAACCACCATAAAAACAACATATACCTAATTATTGACACTTGAATAATTCATCCTTTCATTTATTCACTAAGGCAACAAATCAATTAAACCATACCTCACTATTATCAGTCCATTATCAAGCACTGTACTCACCATATTTTGACTGCAACAATCTATTTATAGGTTACAAACTCTTGCTACGAAAAAATCTTGATTACCATCTTGTGGTTAATCACCAATTTGCTCAAAGGGCTTTATAATAGTCACCCATCCAACCATCAAAGTCACCAAACCTGTCTTATATACCTTAAAAAAATTTAGTAACATCAATCATATCATTAGTTTGATAGTAACCAAGCACTCAATCATATCACAAAAGCTTTGAAAAGATACAAGTCAGAAATGTTGAAGATAGGAGAGATTGCCACTTCGGGAGGTAGCTCTATTTCATAAGCATTTTGGTCCAAACTTGTAGACCACCTTGCAAGGTCCTATCTTCTTCATCATGAGTTTGGTATACTTTCCTTTTGGAAGTCTCTCCTTCTTCAAGTGTGCCATCACCAAGTCTCCAACCTTGAATTGGACATTCCTCTTCTTTAAATCTGCCTTTTCCTTATACTTCTCAACATTCTTTTAAAGGGTTTTCTTCACTTGTTGATGAATATCCCTGATTGTAACAACAAAGTCCTCACCTTGAGCACTTCTCCTAGCAACTCCTTTTAGATCTCTTAGTTCATAGACCCCTCTAGGGTGCGTGCCATAGACTACCTCAAAAGGGCTTCTACCAATGCTCCTATTCATGGAGTCATTATATGCAAATTCAACCTGAGGTAAAATCAGATCCCAAGCTTGTCCATGCTCCTTGGTAAGGCATATTAAGAGGTTTCCTAATGATCTATTCACCACTTCAGTTTTTCAATCCATTTGTGGATGGTATGCTAAACTAAAGGACAAATTTTTGCCTTGAGTTTCTTCCACAAGGTCGTCCAAAAGTGACCAATGAATTTAGAATCCCTTTCAGAAACAATGTTTAAAGGCAGTCCATGTATCCTAACAACCTCCTTAAAGAAGAGACCTGCTATATGAGATGCATCATTGGTGCATTTCAAGGAGAAAATGTGTCATCTTACTAAATCTATCAACTACCACAAAGATAATATCAAAACCTTTTTGGGTTCTAGGAAACCCCAAGACAAAGTCAATACTTACACACTCCGAAGGCCTATTGGGAATGGGCAGTGGTTGATAGAGTCCTGCATTTGATGAAGTTCCCTTTTCCCTTTGACATATTATGCAGCCTTCCACATACCTTCTCACATCCACCTATAACTTTGGCCAATAGTAAAATATCCTAACTTGTTCTAAGGTCTTGTTAAGGCCAAAGTGACCTCCAAGACTCCCACTATGTTTCTCCTTTATGATATTCTCCCTCATTAAGAATTTATGTACACACAGTTGGCTTCCTTTGAAGAGAAAACCATTCTACAATAAAAAGTTAGAGAATTCACCATGAAAAGAATTCAAATGCTGCTCACAAACATT
>VDFB02167772.1:0-16904 GCA_007258455.2 Sequoia sempervirens
AAAAACATATAAAAAACAGAAATATATACATATTTACAACTGTAATTAAGTTCCAAATACCACACATAGCATCATATATTGTATATTAAACAAAACCACCATCAAAATAAAAAATATTAGAATGTCAATTAGTCAAACTCGAATGTCATGATATATATTATAAATTTATATATTAAAATTAACTACATTGATGCATTTCTCCTTGTAGGTAAGCATCAAGTAACATTAGGGAAGATTGTCCAATTGGATGATGATATTATAGATGAAGACTTGTAGACAAACTTGGAAACTTGGACTTGGAGAGTACTTGGAAAATCATATGAATTCAATGGGGGTCTTGCCCCTAATGGGTTCGAGGGGCAACCAAAACCCACCACCAAGCACAAATTAAGACCTCCAAAACCACACAAACCTTCATGGCGTACATCATTTTGCATTCACAATAAGACCCAAATTAAGACCTTCAAAACCACACAAACCTTCATGGCGCACATCATTTTAGGGTTTTAGCCTTTTGGGGGTGAATGTCACTTTTAGAGGTGCAAAAAAAGTCAAAAATATTTTAAATTTTTTTTGAAAAAGGTGAAATTCGCTTGTTTTCCATGGAATCCGTCCAAATTTCCCCTAGGTTCGCCCGGGTTCATCGGGGATGGACTCATAGACTGTGGGTGGGGACCCTACCCAAACCCACCAAGGACCGGATCTGGACCTTGAACTTGGGCCAGATCAGATCAGGACCCAAGCTGCCTAGGGGCCAGACCGGTAACATAGAAAAAAACCCTACGTTTCAACAAGTTTCCATATGAAAAGAAAAAAATTGAATCAACATTTCTGAATTTCAATATGTAATATCAAATATGTCGTATGAACTCTTTGACTCTTTGACATTTGTGTGTTTAAACTTTAAATTTAATGTTAAACTTTATTGGTATTCTTGTTTTGAAAGTTCGATGTCATGATATTTTCAGTTCTAATGTAGCAAATTAGATGTACATTAAAAAAAAATGGTGTCTCCAAGTACCCGTCTCCTGTTTTCCAAAATATAGATGTACTGGTGCCGGTACCAGTCTCCTGTACCAGTACCATTACTGGTCTCCTGGCAACTATGGTTTTTCAGAGGTTAGAAGGTCAGCAAAATGTGGGGACAAAATTCCGAACCCTGAACAATTCTGTGCCGATTCCAAGCAGAATCCAATTTTGAGACATTTCGTACCCAAAATTGGACTAATTTTTGAGTGATTTGGTGACATAGCTTATAAGGATCAGATGGAAGATAAGTCTAAATCACTTATATTTATCTACACTTTATTTAGACTTGTTTAGCTAAATAACAAACTTCCACTTTAGTCCTTCAAAGTGAAATGCAAAATAGACTAGCTTGAACCACTTGAACTTTCCAACATGTTCACACCAAACCTATGCGGAAGTTCCTATCTGAGCTAGAAAAGCTCAATAGAACCCTCGTGGAACTTCACAAGCTTCTTGATGCCATGTAGGATTTAGTCAGTGCCTTGGAAAGTGGATATGTGAAGAAGCCATTTAGAGTCGAATAGGTGGAAAACATTGAACACCTTTTTGCTGGTTATGTCAGGTTGTACAAAATGTCAATTATTCCTGGGAGACATACATTGGTGTTTTAGAAATGACCAAGGAAACTAACCTGTAGATAGAAGCTAAAGTGTCGTGAGATCTTGGAGCTGTGGTTACAGACAAGTGTTGTCTAAAAAAACTCAGTTCCTGCACCTGTGGGAAGATGAAACAACACTGCGTCAACATAGAGATGGAGGTTTTCCTTTCCATAAAGTTGGATGAAGTTTGAGTTGAAGACAAGGTTGAACTTAGGGAACTGGAATTGGAATTGAAGTCAAGGTTAAACAAAGTAGTCATAGGCATGGCTAGGCTTGAATAAGGGGACACATTGGAGTGTAAAGAGTCTTTGCCGATAGGCTGAGTGTTTGCTGGTTGGGTAGAATAGGTTGGTTGGGTTGCATACATTTTGGAGCGTCCCTTAGTGTGTGTAAATTCTTTTGCATATGAATAAGACTGTTTTCTGAGTTATTCATTATTCTTTTGTCTTGAACTTTCATTGTGTAACTTTGCACAATCCTGAGTAGTTGTTCATTCGACCTGCTTATCATTTGCATCATTTTGTCTAAGAGTAAGAGCCAAGTCCTGTGACAGAGAGCTGTGTGAGCTGTAGAAGAAAGTGCATTTTGTGTATGTGTTGCATTGCAGGCGGTTTATAGTAGCTATGGCCCACAGAAGAAGAAGAGTAGGAAACATCCGAATGGCTAGAGGTCTGCACTTTATAGACCTTGCTAAGGCAAGATTCAATGTCATGGAGACCAGGCAAAGAAGAGGAGTTGCTGCAATAGAGGATGTTAGTGAGGATGAAAGGGAAGATGTTCTTTCAGTATTTTCTAAATGATTGTTTTTGGAAAGCTTAGAATTTGCATATTCATCTGTAATACGGAATACCATTTTCCAAAAGCTATTGGTTTTCCATTTTGCAAAATAAGCTCAAAGTCGAGTGATGAATGAAATCAGCTAGTAGTTTTTCCTTCTGTCATGACATATTTCATCCATGCCATTTTCGATAAATCTGTTTGCCACACATTACACACTTGGTTTTTTAAGATGGGAAGAAATCTCTGCATAAGTGAATCACTTGCCTGTTGTTGATTAAAGACTTGAATATGAGTGTGCTTTACAATTTCTAGAAGTTCAGATAGAAGTTCAGATCAGTAGTTAGGACATTGTTTTTGTCAACGTGTTAATGGAAATTGTAACTTAGGACATTATGTCAAACTAATTAGCAAGGGTTGAATCTTGGAATATACTGGGCATTGCTTGATACCTGTCTTTCTCTAAGCTTCTTTTTTTCACACATTCAGAATATTTACATTTCATCTTGTGTGTGGGTATGGCAAACAAGAGGCATTCAATGTTATTTGATGGAACAATGTTCACCACTTCTTATAGCCCATTTTCTCAAATATCATTATGTTAACTGGACCTTCTTTCATTCAAAGTATGTATGCTCATTATTGAGAAACTGTAGTGGGTTTCACACTAGGAAGTTTTGGGGATTTGGTGACTCTAGTCCAAATTGTCCAAATATTTCTATATTTGGTGGATATTAGTGACTTCAATATCTGTTCAACCTCTATTTTTCAACAATCCTCTGGTAATCTAAATAAAAATACTGTTGCAAGTTGCAACAGATACACAAATTTTTAGAAGTCATCCCAGATATTCAGTAATATATTTAAGCTTTGCATTGTTTGGGCATGTGTATATATGGAGCGATTGACAAGAATACCCTTTTCATAGTTTTTCCATGCTCCAGTTTTTTTATGTTTGTTGAGACATCAGTGAAATGTTTGGAACTGAATGTTTGTGTATTCTAAAGAGATCAAGAGTTTATTTCAGTTTCTGATTCTGAAATATTTGTAGCATTCATCATTTGATCCTACTTTCCTTTGACATCTTTCTTCTGATAAACATTTTCTGGCATTAATTCCAGGAGAATGAGTACACGAATTTCTTTTAGCATTGCAATTTATCTAATATATTGTACTTTTGATTTGTATTGCAGTCAGCAACAGAGTGATGAAACCCCAATGGTTTGGGAAATGCTCCTGTACATATATGTTCTCTATTCTCCAGATTGGCATTATACCTACACAATGCCAATGTTTCTCTTCCTTTATGGTGCTGCTTTTGCTGTTCTTCATTCCTTGTTCCTATTTGATATAGGGTTTAAGATACATTATATATGTTTGGCTCTGCTATGTCTTCCTCGTATGTACAAGTACTATATACACACAACCGAACCCCCTGCTAAGCGTTTGGCCCACATGTACGTCTTGACAATGATTTTAGGTGGGATATTCTGGTTGTTGGACCGGACCTTCTGTGACACATTCTCTTCCTGGTACATCAATCCTCAGGGCCATGCTTTGTGGCACATTTTTATAGGTTTCAATGCCTATTTTGCAAATGCATTTTTGCAGTTTTGCCGGGCCCAACAACTTCAGTGGAGTCCAGAAATTCGGTATGTCTTGGGTCTTCCTTATGTGAAAATTTTTAAAGTCAAAAAAGAGTGACGGAACTTGGATTCTTGTCAGTTTAATGTTTTCTTTGTTCCAATGATGTTATAAATGTCCATTTGACATTTCTGGTGGTTAAGTCAAGAAGATGAAACAGTGGATTCATTTTTATTGAAGGAAGAAATTTTGAATTGTAATCCTTATTACAATTTTTTTGCATAACTTGTTTATGCTATTTTTTGGCTCCTGGTTTTGAACTTGCCTCTCCTTTAGATTTATCATTTTTTATAATGTAAGCCCAAGATTGATATGAATCTTTTTGATGGGTCAATGTTACTTTCCCTTAAAGGGGAAAGTGTCGGCCTTTTAGCTCCCATCAAACCTTTTCATTTTGCATGCGTGGATGATTCACAGTTTCAGTTAAGGCAAATATTTTTTTGGTACAGAATAAAATACTGTCAAGCTGTGAAATTTTAGTATCCTCAATACGAGATTCAGCAAATCTGTTTAATATATAGTACATGATACCGATTTGCAATGATAATTGCAAATCTCATCTGTATGCAAACACAATTATCGAGTATGGATACTGTTTAGAAATGGGTCTCACACTCTTATGATGCATGCATGTGGTTTTCCTATGATTGCGTGACATTAACTTTGATGTATGTATTTTTCCTTTAATCTCAACACGTTTCTTATTAAAATATAAAAAATTGAGAAATCCCGTGTATTGCAATATCCATTTTATATTGATATTTCTTAGCTGCAACTGCAATTGCAATTGCAATTTTAGTTTTAGTTTTTTTGTATATACTATTTTTTTTTATCGTCCAGGCAAGAGATTTAAGGCAAAAGAATGATGTTTACAATCTTGAAGAAATAGTTAAATTTATTATGCGCTAGTTAGAATTGACAAAATTTGGCAGAATTTATTGAATATTTAGTGGCATCCAACTCTTGTGTATCGTTTTGTTTCAACTGGTAATAAATTCTGATATCAACAAGAGGAAAAGAACATATATCTATCTATAAAAAATTAAATTGAGTCTTTCAAAATATTATAGGCCAAAACGAGTGTTCACACAGCTTCAGACATCAAGGTCATAGTTGAAAATGCAACACATGGTTCCTTAAGATGTTTTTAAGTTCAAGCTCTAGAGAATCTTGAAAAGTAGGAATATGACATCTGTTGACGGTAATTTGTGAATTGGTTTTACGCAATAGTAAGGAAATATATATTGCCTTGCAATCAAGATGCAGGGAGCATTAAGGTATTTGTGCACTTAATGCCTAATCGTTGGTTCTTGGAATAGAGTATTATTCTTGATATGTTTATGTTATTCACAGTAGAACGAATGTTTTGTGAGTGTCAACACTTGTAGCAGTGAAATTGCTGTGCTTTAGTAAAGTTGCAAAACTGGAAAGAATAGTCGAATTCATAAAAAAGGTCACTTCGCAATCGGCGGTGACAAATTGTGACCTTTTTAGAAATGTGCCTTGTGCTTGTGCCACCTGCGGGATGGCATATATAGTTGTGTTATCTTAATGAATTGTTTTGCTATTATTGTGGGCATTCCCAAGATGGCATAGTGCTTGTTTTTACCATTATGAGGATGCACCAATGTTCCATGGGGTCTCGGGATGGGGGGACGGAAAGGATGCGTTTTGGGGATGGGGAACCAAGGGCTTAGATTTGAGGATGGTGGCTTAAAATATGGTCATAAAAAAATATACATGGAAAACATATGAAACTTTGAAATACTTAAAATATTTGATGGTGCATTGAATAAACAATGAAAACACTGAAAATCGGTTTGTTTATATTATATTCATTATTTCAAAATGATGATTACATTCAGAAACACAATTGGCCAATGGCCCAATGCCTTAAATCACCACTCATCCCAAAGTTTGCATCAAATTTCTCATCATTCAAATTGCTACACTCCCTAGGCTCAATATCATCCAAAGCAATACCAAACAGCCTCGTCTTTGCTACATCTTCATCAACCTATGTTGGCTCCTTTGGTTTTGCATCCCATTGGGTTGCTAGACTCTCATTGTACATAAGCGTGTCGTGGTCAATGAGACGCAAGGCACTAGGTACATTTACTATCTTCTTTGCTCTCTTAGAGATAAGTCAACTCCTCTTGACAAAGTGGATGAAACTACAAGTAGCCTAGTTCTTCTCATCAGTAGAAGAAACATAAACTTGGGGCAACAAATAAATGACTAATGTGGTAGTTAAAGAATTAGGCCCATGCATAGTCCACCATAAAATTGGATTTTGTTGTGCCGTGGTCTCTTTATCCATTTTAAGAGTGGCAAATTTTGTATACTTAGTATGAATGAGGCTAGTATGTGTAGAATCATACATTTTTTGAATAGTTTTCATGAACATCGCCTTCACCTCAACATTTTGTATAGTAGTAATTTTGCTCAGTCGTTGCACATACCATTTTGGACCATTTGTAAGGGAGTGTTGAGCTTCTCTCATTGGTGATGAATGATTAGTTGAATGTGCTCATTGTATAATGTTAATGTGGGGTCTTTCTCTTCTACAATAACCTTCATTTGGCTAAGCAAATTGTCAATACACTCGTATGCCTCCCCAAGGCCACGTGCATTTGCATCCCCATATGTAATAATTGTGAGAATTGAAATAATGATGACAAAAATGTAGTATGCGTAAGCCCAAAAGGTATCACTCTTACCACGTCCTTCACCCTCCTCCCATGCTCTAGCTAAGAATTGAGCTATTGATTACACTCTACTATCATGACCATTAGTTGCAATGCCTCTTGTAACACAAACATCCTATCTAAGGGAATGGAGTATGATGCATATCTAGTCTCCACAAGTTTCACAAACTCTTGAGAGAAGATCCTAAAGAGTGCATGCAAAGTATGGTGGTTGCAGATAAACATTTACACATTTCTAGCATTATTAACCACATCTTTGATCCATATAATTTTGCTAGTGTCTTTGAGTGCATTATTCATGGCATGCACATAACATAAAACCTTCCAAATATGCCTGTAGGCTGCCTCAATCATTTTTTTTGCAACTTTGAACATATATGCAACATTAGTGAATACTTGCACCATATTCTTTGGCCAAATCTCCTCGATAGCATTTCTAAGTATTTGGAATTGAAAGTTGACATGCTTGTAGTGCTTTGAACAATCAATAGCCTTAAGGAAGTTAGGCCCCTTTGTACTTTTGATTATGATGTTGATGAATGGAGCATGCCTGATATGTCCAACCATCCATGAGTATGTTGCCTCCACTAGTGACTCGAGTAGTTTTTATTTTCTCCATTAGAATATTAATTTTGGAATAGTTCGTCTAAGATTGTTATTATCAAATTCATCTCCCCTAGTAGCATAAATGTTGGTCCTGCTTTGATTATTTTTGCCATAACCTCCTTATGATAAGGAGAGCGAGTCACATGGAATGTAATGTCATTGGCAAATAAGAATTTGCCGATGGCATCATTTGCCTCCTCTTTGTTCTAACACATTTAATAACTCTGTAGTCGTGTTTGCAACATCACTAATGATCATTCTATATTTCCCCTTAAGCTTTGATGTAGCTACCCTTGAACTAGATGAAATAGCATTAGTAGAACAAGTTGAAACTCATGGATTTGGGCTATTCCTAGTACTATTACGAGTAGGAGTAGGAGTCCTCAATGGCAAAGGGGTTGGTATAAGACTTTGGTCACCACAGTAAGCCCACAATTTATTTATTTCAATTGGCAATCTCCTCCAAATTCTTACACCTTTGCCAGTGACATAAAGGTGTGAATTAACTCTTGTGATGTTGCCTTGAAATTCAATTTGACAAAAATGACATTTCCATAGCCTAGTGCCCATATTGATTTTGCTTTCAATTTAGTAGAAAATTGTTTTAAAGGTGATATCTTATCAAAAGAACCCTTATACATTAATTTCAATTTTTAAATTTCTAATCAAATATTTATACAAATGTGTAAAAGTATCATTTATAAACAAGTGATGCAAGTGTTGAGTTCCTGCCGGAGAGCGTAATGCATTTAGATTAAGAGGAGAAAGCAGATAAAAATGTAGTTAGTGGCCGATGAATTCTAACGATGAAGCAGTTACTATATGCAAAGGAGATTAAAGAAAAATTCAAGGCAAAAGCTTTTAGGCAAACAACAAAGAAAGATGTTTTGTTAAAGAAACAAACTGAATATAGATGTTAGAGTCATTTAATTTTAGTCATCCCACTTGTCAAGATCATAACTTCTATCACATTGCTCAAACTTTAAGCTTTAGAAATACATAGAAAAGCTTAAATCACAAGCTAATTAAAGTGGCTCAAAGAAATGTTAGATCAACCCATCAAAGCACCAAAACAAAGCTTCAAGGTTAAATTCCACTTTGGAGATATTATATAGATTTACACTAAATCAATCCATCTATACCAAGTTCAAACTAATGCCAACACAAGCTGGATTCACAACAAACCCAATAACATAGAGTGCAAATTAATAAAATAATGTAAATGACATGTCTGTCAGGATCCAAAAACTCTAATATTGTTCACAATTGTAAGATACATGATGGAAAAAGAAAGTTATTAAATTGACATATGAGCAAGACACTAAGATAGATTATGGAAAAATAATAAGTTATTAAACTAACATATCACCCACTACTCATGTTTTGGTAATGGCTAGGCTTAAAATCAAAACACATGATCTTTGAATAAAAACCAAAACTTAAAGAGGGAAAAGAGAAGAGTCTCATTTAGGTGCTATGCAACCCAAAATTAGACAGAGTTAAAAATAGTTTGGATTGTCATTTCCTGCATGTAAAGAGAAAAGGAAGGAACTTCCATAGGGAAATAGATAGTAGTGTGTATTTGAGGAGTTGTAGAAAAGATAAGTATGATACCAGTCCTTACTTTACATAATTTAAATATACTTCAAAGGCAAAGATGGATGCAATTAGTTATGCTATGAGTGAAACATTGTTGCAAGGGTAAGACTTGTATGTTATTATGCTGAGAGGCGTTCTACAGTCACAACAGGGGTGGAAAAGACCTGAGTACATAGAAAGAAATGGTGTGAGTTACAAATTGAAGAAAATGAAGGGTCAGTAGTGGAGGGATTTGAAAAGTCACGAATGTGGAAGGTGACATTTATGGAGGTGGAAAGAGCTAGAAAATTAAACTGTTGGTGTTCAAATGCATTGTACTAAAACTCTTATTGCAGATTTTGGTGAGAGCGCCATTGGGAGAGTAGCGCTGTGGACTCTGGCTTCTGGTGGACTCTGGCTTATGGCTACTGATTGAAATCTAGACGTTATATGCAGTTCCAGTAACAGCTCGAAATTGCGAAATTGTGACATTCTTTCAAGCTTCAAGGTCTGTTCCTTTAACCAAGCACGTAAAAGCAAAATAATAAATAGAATCTTTCAGTTTTTAGAAATTTTTAGGTCTGAAGGATTAATCGGGTTTATGGCACTGTGTTGCAGTTAATAGGGTTGACTCCCCTGGTAGAGATGAAGCGCATCGCACAGGTAGAGGGTGATTTTGCGAGAATTTAACTATGAGAAATTGTGCACGCTACCTCCGTCGTCATCTTGCAAGGCCTCGCTCAAGAACAGCGAAAAGATATGCCTTTGTGCGCCCACCAAGCACGCAGGATCCTTCAGATGCCGCCTATTCAATTTTTAAGGAAGTCTGTGATTTCTAAAATTATATTTGCTTTCAAAAATTAGATCTCTCTGTTTCTTGCGACCTTATTTGTTCCTCATGGTGGTGCGACTTCCTTTGACTGTCTCTGTAGATTTCTCTTGTTCAACCTGTCTATCAATCGACACTACTTGCAGATTTATCTTCCCCTGTTTATGCTAGCGTTGCCTGTTTGAGCATAATATTAGGTGAGTAAATTGGAATTCTTTTATGCATAATTATTGATTTTGTGCAAACAAAATCTGAAGATTTCATGCGTCGGTTTTTGGAGCCAAGAATGCATAAGGAGCTGCAGAGAAGGAAAAAAAGACTTTATCACAGAGATTAGATTAAATAATTTCATAAACGAAATTTGCACGAATTTTTTCAATTTTGGGAAAAAATGGTGAAAAATCCCTGAATGTTGTGTTTAGTTAGTAAAAAGAGTTAGTGAAACTTGCAACAAATTCGTTTAAGTTTGGGAAAATGGGTAAAATTTGCTTTTCTATTTCTATATCTTTCATCTAGGAAAAAATTGGTTAAATTTAAATGGATTTTACTTTATTTTGGGAAAATTTGGTGAAATTTTCATGAATTTTGCCTTCAGGTGAGCTCTCCAGGTTCCTCATTCTTTGTTTTAATTTGGAATAGAATTGGTCAAAATTTTCATGAAATTTGCTTTTAAAGTTGAGAAATTTTAGTGAAATATGCAAACATTTTTATGAGAGCATATTTTTAGCAAAATATTTAGTTTTATGAATGAGAGTATTATAAAAATATTGTATAGCTGTTTTATATGAACATAAAATGTAATTTTCAACAAAATTTAATGAATATGTGAGGTTAAATTACATATTCATTTTAAAATAATTTAACAATTACTAATTTAGATATAAAAGCAACCTTTTTTTAATTTTTCTTTTCTTTTGCATGCAAATCATTTCAGTTTCTAAAATTCAAATAAACTCTAATTTCAAAAAAGTCATCAAATAATTTGAATAACAAAAAGTTTTGATTTATATTGTTTTAATAGGTTGGTAGGGGAAATAAACCTCTACTTCTAGATTTTTTAGCTTAATTGAATTGTGTATTGGTATTTAAATTTGAATTATTAATTAATCAAATCATGAGAATATGTTCAAGACAAAAAAATGTGATCTCTTAGAAATAAACTTTAAAAAGAGATGTGACACCCATTTTTCTCCCATATTAGAAATAATTTCAAATATATAATAAAAAATCATTACTATTTTTATAATTTCAATTACATTTTTTTTAATCAATTTGTTACATATAAATAGACAGTTATATAGATTTTTTAAAATATATATTCATTTTAAAATAATTTAACAATTACTATAGATATAAAAGCAACCTTTCTTTTTTAATTTTTCTTTTCTTATGCATGCAAATCCTTTCACTTTCTAAAATTAAACTAAATTCTAATTTCAGTCTACCTTGTGCTATTTATTTTTTATGGGTTTTACATCATTCATTTCATCTCACATATGCACATATAATGTATTGCAATAGGTCAATTATTGTACATATTCATATTTCAATCGATTTAGTGTGTTTAAGTTGATTGGATAGGCATAATTAATTTGTTTATTTTGTTTCCATGATTTAAGGTCCATCATTCATTTCATATTTTATCATTTATAAACTATATTTATTTTTAAAAAATTATAATGTAAATTTTAGGAAAATTTAGATAGATTAATTAAATAATGAAAATTAAAAAAGAAAAATATTTATACAATCCAAGAAAATAAGTTTAAATGTATTTAATAGAAAATCCATTTGTTTTTTTTTTAGAATGAATTAAGAGTATGATTTAAAATGTGTTAATTTGAAAATTGAAGTGGGTAAAACTTGAATATTATTTTAAAATTTTGAGGCTTCATATTTATATTTGTGAGATTGATAAATAATGAAAATTAAAAAAGATATTTATACAATCCAAGAAAATAAGTTAAAATGTATTTAATAAAAAATCATATATCAATTTATTTTTCTTTTTTAGAATGAATTAAGAATATGGTTTAAAATATTTTAATTCAAATAACATAAATGATAAATTGAAGTGGGTAAAACTTGAATATTATTTTAAAATTTTGAGGTTTCATATTTATATGTGTGAGATTGATCTAATATTCAATAGAAAACGAATGTTAAAATATCATGAAAAAAATAGGCATCTAATGAATGTAGAAGTAAAAGTATGTTTGCATATATTCATATAAAATAAGATTTAATAAACAAAAAATATATGCAATTAAAAATAAAGGAAAAATAATTCAACCCAAATTTAGATAAGAGAGATAATCAAATTATATGATAACTTTAACCATATTAAGAAATTAGGGTTAGGGTTAGGGTTAGGATTAGGATTAGGGTTAGGGTTAGGGTTAGGTTTATTAATTTTATTTAGGGTTAGGGATAGAATTAGGATTAGGATTAGGATTAGGATTAGGGTTAGGATTAGGACTAGGGTTAGGATTAGGATTAGGGCTTAATTAGGTTAGGATTAGGATTAGGCTAGGCAAGGCCTAACTAGGTCAGGGCTAGCTAGGACTTTCAGAGTGAGGCTAGGCTCTTAGGTCATGGCTCATGGCCATGGCTAGGGACTAAAGCTCTTAACTAGGCTAGGCTAGGGCTAGAACTAAAGACCAGGCTAGGCTAGGCTAGCCATTAATCTTATTCAGGTTAGGGCTAGCATTAGAGCTAGGCTAGGATTAGGTTATGATCTAACTAGGCCACTGCTTAGGGTGAGGGACAGGATCATGATTAGGCTAGGGCTAGGTTTAGGTCCACATTAGGCTAGGCCAGGCCTAACTAGGCTAGGCTAGTGCTAGGATCAAGCTAGGCTTCAGTGGCATAGTGGCCAGGGTTAGGGCTAGGACTAGGCTAGATTAGGTTAGTGCTAGGGCTAGGGCTAGGAACTAGGATGAGGGCTAGGCTAGGGATTAGGTGAGGGCTAGGGTTAGTGTTAGGATTCAGGACCAGGTTTTAGGGCCTGGCTTATGGCTAGGGCTTAACTAGGCTAGGATAAGGACTAGGGCTATGTATGGGCCTAATTAGGATAGGCCATGATTGGGGTTAGGCTAGGCTAGGGCTAGGTGAGACTAGGAGCTAGTGAGGCAAGGCCAGGATCAGGGATTAGGCTAGGATTAGGCTAAGGTTTAATTAGGCTAGGACTAGGATTAGGATTAGGCTAGGCTAGGGTTTGTAAGTAGGGTTAGGCCTGTGTTAGGACTGGGCTAGAGCTAGGGCCTAGGTCTCAGTGGTTAGGGCTAGGCTAGGGTTAGGCTAGGCTAGGATTAGGTCATGTTTAACTAGTGAGGGGTTAGTGTTAGAATTAAGGTGAAGGTTAGGGTTAGGATTAGGATTAGGGTGAGGGTTAGGGTTAGGGTTAGGATTACAATTAGGGTTAGGGTTTGGATTTGGGTTAGGGCTAGGATTAGGGTTAGGGTTAGGGTTAAGTTTAGGGTTAGGGTTGGAGTTATAGTTAGGGTTTAAAAATAAGTTTTAAAATAGTTCTTAAATTAATATATTTAAAACTAGCTTATCTAAATATTTAAAAAACCAATGTAATTAAGAATTACATTAACATGTAACTTTTTGGTAAAAATGAAAAATAATTTATATAACAATATTATTATTATTTATGTATTTACTGTTATTTAGAATTAGGTAATGATTATGATTAGGATTTAATAAGGGTCACAATTCAATTAGAGTTCTAAGATGAAGTTTGGAGTTAGGGTTAGGGTGATTGTGGTTAAATAAAGGCTACAATTAGGTTTAGGGTTAAATTATGGATAGTGTTAAGGCTATGGATCAATTAATATTAGGATTCAATTAGGGTTAGGGTTCAATCAAGGTAGGGTTATAGAATAAAGCTTGCGGTAAAGGTTAGGGTTAGGGTTAGGGTTGGGACAATGGTTAGGAGTTAGGGTTATATTTTAGTTGAGGTTAGGGTTCAATTCATAATATAGTTAAAATTAAGGTAGCTATTAGATTTAGGGTTAGTTTTAAAATTAGAATTATGAGTAGAGTGAGAATTATGGCCAGGATTCAAATTACAATTAGGGTTATAGTTAGGGTTAGGGTTAAAATTAAGATAAAGTTTAGGGTTAGGATTCAATTAGGGTTAGGGTTAGAGTTGGGGATTGAATAGTGTTAGGGTTAGAGTTGGGGATTGAATAGTGTTAGGGTTAAGCTTTAATTAGGGTTCAAATTCAATTATTGTTAGGGTTCAATTGATGTTCAATTAGGGTTAAGGTTCTAACTTAAAATTTGGGGTTAGGGTTAGGGTTGGGGTTACAAATCAACTAGGATTAGTGTTACAACTATAATTATAATAAGGCTTAACACTCAATTAGGATTTAATTACTAGAGTTATAATTAGGGTACATTAGCATTTAATTAGGGTTAGGATTAGAGTTCAATTAGGGTTACAATTAGGATTAAGATTATGGTTCAATTAGATCGTGGAAAGACAACGATTGTCGGGAGACCGATAGATCGAGGTATGGGGTTATTGTATAGGATCAGTTGTATAGGACCCATCTAGGTAGGTTCATATGCCCTACCTCCCTACCCTTGTGAGGGATCTTTGCTGACTTGAACCCTCCTCTAAAGCAGATCTAGTATGGGGTAAGGATGGGATGTTCATCAAAGTACTAGAAGTAGCAGTGTCTATCCCATTCCCCTTCCCGTGAATAAGATCTAGTAGAAGATGGATGGCTTCCCTTGCTCTCTTTGTCGGTCCGATGGAACTCCTCATCATTGCTCCCTTCTCTGTATTGCTAAGAATCAATAAGATCATTTGGGTCTCTTGCTATATGCAAGATGTTGCTAATCTCCAATTCTGTTCCTCCCTCGGAAGTCTAGGAGGTTCCCTCTCTCTGCCTCGTAACACGGGCCTACCACCAACAAAATAGGAGGGTTGGGTAATTATAGTCGTCGGGTAGATGCCATTTGGGGGGAGATAGTTGAGCGCAATCGAAGCCAATCAGCGGGGGGAATTGGACAAAATCGTGGCAGCTACTAGATATGGGGAATTGGAAACATCGAAGCGACTTCTAGCATAGTATAAGTTCTTCCCAGCCCCAAGGTCGGGATTCAAACCCGAACTCAGTACCGCCGAACTAGAACTCGACTTGCGTTGTTAATGAAATGGATGTTAGATATGTATTGACAACTGAACTGGATCAATAGCATGCATTATCTATTCGGCCATGAATGAATGGAGAGGAGGGGATTGGTAAAAGAGAATCGCCGAAGTTAGCTACTTAGTTAGTGCTTGTGAACCATAATCAACCCCTATATAGCTCTATCTGCCGGCCGGGCAATGGATGCTGATTTCCGGGTGGGTGGGGGGAGTAGTTACCATTGATTTCTATCTGACATTCCAGTAGTAAAGACTCCCATTTAGATATAGAATTAGGATTGGAGTTAAGGTTAAATTACGATTATGATTAGGGTTAGGGTTAGGATTAAGGTTAGGGTTAAGATTCAATTAGGGTTAGGGTGAGGGTTCAATTAGGGTTCGGGTAAGCATTAGCATTAGGGTCCAATTAGGGTTACAATTATAGTTAGGGTTAGAGTTTTTACAATTATGCTTAGGGCTAGGGTTAGGGTTAGAGTTATAGTTAGGGTTTAATTAGGGATAAGATTACAATTATTATGACTCAGTTAGGTTTAGAGTTAGGGCTCAGTTAGGATAAGGGTAAGTGATAGGGTTTAATTAGGGTTGGGATTCAAAAAGGGTTAGGGTATAATAAACCTAACCCTAACCATAACCCTAACCCTAACCCTACCCCTAATTGTAACCCTAATCCTAACCCTAACCCTACCCCTAATTGTAACCCTAATCCTAACCCTAACCATATTAACTATCATATTGTAATATATTAATTATTATAATAATTTTATAATAAAATATATAATAAATATAAAAAATAATTTATTTAAGATATTACATGTTGTGTCATTGCTACTAGCATATATATATTATTTTAATAATATATATATTATTTTAATAATATATATATTATTAAAATAATATATATATGCTAGTCATTAAAAAACATTTAAAGGTCTTATGTTAAAATACAACATCTATGACAAGGAATTAACACTTTTCTCAATAGCAATTTTTTAGACCCAACATTATTATAAATATTTTGTTAGAATATTTGAGTTTCATTTCTATAAATAAATTCAAAATATATATTATAAAATTATTTAATAATAAATAAATTAATAAAAAAAACTTAAACCAACATTATTATAAATATTTTGTTAAAATATTTGAATTTCATTTCTATAAATAAATTTAAAATAAACATATTATAAAAATATTTAATAATAAATAAATTAGTAAAAAATCACTTACATAAAAGTGTAACCAACCTTTATTCCCTATTTTAAAATTTGAAATGAAAATTAAAATTTATGTGAAATCATTTAAAATAAGGAAGAATTTTTTTTGAATCTTCATGTCTTTAATCATAGAAAATTTATAAATTTTCTCTTTCATTAATGATCACACTTTCCACTTTTATGGTGTTTAATCATAAAAAAATATTTAACTCTCTTATAACTGAACTATAGAATGATCGTAGACTAAAATGAAATGTAAAAGGAAAAAAAAAACTTTTGTACAAATAAACAATTTATAAAAAATAAACTAAGCTACAATAATTTGTTAAAATTTTAATTTTAATTTTTTTTTAAAGTAATTATAAAAAGGATTATAATTATAATTATAGCAACTTGCTGGACTTTAATCTATATTAAATTATTAGTACACTGACCACACGTAGCCATCAACAGTTCCAACAGATTCTCCAGCCAGATGTTATTTAATGCATTAACTATGCATTAATGGATTATGTACCCCCAACCGCAATTAAAATCTTTCATAATTTATTTAATCAATCTATGCCTTCCTATTTTACTAATTTTCTTAAACAAAAAATGATTTATAGAGCTACTCACATGATTAGAAAAAGAGATAAATGTTAATTTTCAAATATAAAATATAAGTTGTAAAATTAAAACTATACAAATAGAAAGTAATATGTTCAAATAAAAAAATGTGATTAGCCGATGTTGCATACCAAATGCATATTG
>VDFB02167773.1:0-22633 GCA_007258455.2 Sequoia sempervirens
GGATCAATTAATATCCCATTAGTAGGATTTTCATTGATTCTTTCAATGATGTAAAGAGGACCATCAGATGCACATCTAGAATTATGTCATTTTGTGAGAAAGCAATGTTAAGGGGAATTTAGGTTTGGCCATTATGAGGTTTCCCCTCAATGAATCTAACCATACATTCAAAGTATCCTTCATTTTCATTCATATTGTTATTATTTTCATCTTGAAGTTTGTCCACATTCATCACATAATTCTTAGTATCAGTAGATTTCAAAAAAGAGATATTATGATTGTATTGTAGAAAAATGCATAAAATTGCATTTTCACACTTGTTTGGGCATTCCTTGCTTTATTTATGCTTCTTTATGGCTTAATTGGCCCTATTTTTCATCCACAAGCCTAATAAACAATATATTTTTATGGAAAATCCTGAAAAACTTCAAGAGATAAATGGTCATTTAATGTTTTTGTCTATGTGTCCCTGATTTGTGGAGTGGGAGTAAAAATTCCACCTAAGGCATCTTTGTACTCCATGGGTCTTGGGACCCTGATATTGAAAACACTTGGAAAGGTCCCTTTTTGGAGTCTATGCCCCGAGAATTGAGCCTTGGGACTAAGACGCCACCTAGGGCATCTTAGTCCTCCTTGGCTTATTTTTGGGACACAATTTCAAATTTGGATGGGATTTAGCCTCCTTTATTCAATCATTTCATATGTCGGCTTGTTGTGGTGTAATTTTAGGATATTAAGCATGAATAAGTATAAATACAAGGTTCTTCCACTCATCTTTCATATAAAAAGATAACAAGCATTCAAGTATTCATTCCTAAGGCAAGTTTATGCATTCAAGAGCAATTCATCAAGAATTTGAAGCCATAATCAAGATTCAAGCAACATGTTAAGGGTTTAGTGCATCCATTCATGTTCTTGAGCCAAGATTGTGGATGTAACATTCAAGATCTATTTGCAACCATTGCTCACATCATATCCAAGGATCCAAGATCTACATTCTTCATGGCCACCACATGGTAGAATGTAGATTTGATTCAAAAGACATCATACAAGTTGATATCATTTACATATTTCATTTTTCATTATTTATTTCATCATTTGGTTTAAATACCTAAAAGGGGTTTGACCAAGGAAAACCCCCATTCACTAACAAAAAACAAGTTTTTCCATCTTGCATATTTGTGATTGTAGATCTAGGTTTTATACTTGAAGATTATTTGGATTTAAAAGTTACAAAAGTTGTAAAGTTGAATTACACAGTTTTCATCTTCACGGAAACTCACATACAAGCCATATTTAGAAGTTTCAAAACTTGAGATAGGAAAGGAAGCTAGTGCAAAATTTAGAGCTTAGGATCTTGTTCAGAGTTTGCAAAAATTTAAAATCGGACTAATACACCATCTTGGGTGTCTTAGTCCTTCCAGGCATATTTTTTAGATATTTTTCAAGATCTAGTTACGACATTCGAAGACTTTTTATTTGCCCTGAAAAACATCAGCAAGACTAATATGCCATCTTGGGCATCTTAGTCCTCCACAACATCTTTTGCAGCTTTGCATTTCCAGAGTCCTTTTCACATCTCTAGACTTCTCAGGTAAACATACCATAGCTTGGTGTAGCTTAATTTCATCATTTTCATCTCTCATTTAGCTTACATTTCTAGTTATAGGTCATTTTACATATCACACTGTGTTTTCCAACATTTCCTTTTCCAAGCATTTTCTTGGTGATGAATGCCTTAGAACTTAAAGAATCCCTTCCTAGGATGCTCCTAATTGAAGAATTGACTCACCTTGTGAGGTTGATAGTCAATCCAATTAGGACTCCTAGGACATTAATGAATGATTGAGTGGAAAAAGAGTGATATCTCTAAGGTATCCATTTTTTGGGTATGTGCAAGATCATGATGGGCCAAAAAGTGGCGATATGATGGGTATGTGGCTGACAACATTTTTTTACACAAAATTGATGAAACAAAAAAGGGTTTTTAAAGGAGATTATCAGCTTTTCACTAATATAAATTATGCTTTATTTTGAATTTAATAAATAATTATTATTCATTTTCTATTTGAATTATGACTAAAGTCCTGTTTGATAGGCTGATTGAAAAACATCTATAGCTTTCAAACAATATCACATTTTTTGAATTTGAAATATGCATCACATTCTATGCTTCACATACTATAGGATTGAAATAAAAAGTTGAATTTCATGATGTTTCGACCAAGTTAAGGTGGTCAGACATATGATTTTTTTATATTTTTTAAAAGTTGTAATAAAAAATTTTAAAGATGCATCACATTGTGGACACCAGTCCTCTACTTTATCTAAAATATTATAAGAAAATATTATCATTTATTGCATAAAAATTTAATGTAGACACCTTACTTTTTTTTTTTCCCAATTAAGTACTACTTTAATTGAAATTTAAAATTTTCACCAAATAGATTCTAAAACTTGTTTAGAAACTCAAGCATTCACTTTGTTGAGAGTCTATTCTCCTGTTATTATTTTGAAATAATAGGATAATCTTATTCACTTTACGGCCAAGTTGTTTAACTTTATTTTTGAATTTTTACACTTTAAGGTCAGCTTTCACGTCCCTTCCTTCACTCCACAGTCTGCTTAAGTTCCAACACTATTTGAGATTCTGGAAAGTCCTACTCCCCACAGAGTCCAGGGGATCAGCACTCCATCTGCATATTCCTGATGTCAGCCCATCCAGTGCTTGCTACTGCATGATGAAAGGTGCCAAAGTCCCTCCTTCTTCCAAAGTCTCCCAGAATCCAGCCTGCCTCCCAAAGCGTGCCTCCTTCAACCCCTGCCCAGCAGTGCCCACTGCCTGCAATTCACTCTGCAACCAAATTCTCCGCCTGTGCCATCTGCTCCTCCGCCTCAGCTCCCACTGTCCCAGTTAGCACCAAACCTTCCCAGCAGTTCAGCCTGCCAAAAACCTTACTGGGACTAAAATTCCCTTGGTAGCATCTTAGTCCCTCTCTGGTTTTCTATTTCAATACCCTTTTTGAGTGATTTTATATTTGTTTCAACTTTTGAAACCTTCATATTTCATCAGGAGAACTAAGACGCCCTCCCTAGAATCTTATCCCTATGGAATTTTAGATTGTAATTTTTAGGATCTATATTAGCATTTTTTTTCTTTTGTGTGTTGGAATTGGTTGTCTCTTTCAGTGGATTGAATTTTTGTTTCATGAATTTTACTAAATATAGCTTAAATTGCTTCATTTCATTCATTTCTCAATTCCAAATTTTCATTTTCAAATCATTGCATAGTGTAATCAAAAAATTATCTTGCTTGAAAATAGAAAACTGTATTTTAAGATTACATAGATTACTTTTCAAAAATGTTAGTTTCAATATTCTCCATGTTTGCAAAGAAAAATTTAGTCAATAAGCATGTTAGTCATTCATTCAATGCATTTTGTAGTTATGAGAGCCTCTGAGCACAAGAAAATGAAACTGTTAATGCTTTCCTTCAACATACACCATGTTTTATCTTTCCTATTTGTGAGGATGATGTGATACAAGAGATTACAAACATAGATAATCATGATGATCATAATTGTTCTTCTCCCGATACTCTCCTTTTAGTGATGAAGGTATCTTGGTGAAATAAGGTACAATCATTTACAATTATGAAGATCTTGCTTGTCCTTCTCCTCATCCCCTTTGGGAAGATATCATAGCACAAGAGAATTAGATTTTAAAAGATGATATATTGGTCTTAGATAATCAAATCTTTAAGGTATATAACAACCCTCTTTATGATCCTTCCCCTACTTATCCTATTTTGGAAGATATTAGGGAACAAAGGAATAAAACCATAAGTGATCATGAAAATCACACTTTTCCTTCTCCTAGTATATCTCTTCATTATCAAGAAGATACTTTGATCAATGAAAGTCATGAGAATCTTAGTTTTCCCCCTTTGCTTAGGGAAACCCTTATTGAGAAAGAAAATTCAACCATTGATAACTCCATTGCATGTGATGAAGTCATTGATGAAGAACCAACCTTTGAATGTCATGAACATTTAGTTTGTGGTTCTCCTAAAAACTCTCCCCCTTTGGAAGATATCATGGTACAAGACAATGAAAACCTTGACAATAGTAATTCCTTAGATGAAGATGATGAAGTAACCTTAACCTCCTCTTCACTAAGAGATCATGAAAATAACAATAATTCTTTTGAGGTTATGCACATTAGATACCCATTGGAGTACTCTCTCGAGCCTAAACTTATCATTTATCCACCCTCTCACAAACCAAAAGTTCAAAACAAACCCATCCTTATCCTGAAACCACCTAAGAAAAATGTTTCACGGCAACTGAGTTACAATACCATTTCTCATACACACAACACTAGGAAAAATCCACACCCAAGAAAAACACCTTCAACATCCCCCCCATTGCCTAATCCTATCTTACTAGGTCCCCCTTGTTTTCCTTCACAAAATGGAAAGGATTATGATCTTGTCAAACAACTTAAGAATACTCTTGCTAAGATATCTTTATGGGACCTTATCCAATCCTACCCCCACTATCATGACATGATTCAAAGTTCCTTACAATAAGTTCCTATCACTTCTAATACGCAACCAAATGACATATCATCCATGATTCAAGGAATAAACACTGACATTGTTTTCCACCAAAGTGAACTCCCCCCTTTGGAAGTTCAAAAACAATGTGATGCTTTCATGATAGTAGCTCAATACAAGATGGTACCTAGGGATAAAGAAAACCCTTTTTGACAATAGATTAGCCTTAAATGTGTGTAGTGTAAGCCTTTTGGATAAAATTGGTGTTGATAAATAAAAAGTTCAACCTGACTCTTTATCTATTAAGGGATTTGATAATGTGGGAAATAAGTCACTCGGTGTGATCACTTTGTCTATTACAACTTGAAAGGCCGCATTAGAAACACCTATTAATGTTATGGCTCATGATCTTTCATACAATATCCTTTTAGGTAGACCATGGATTCATGAGATGCATGTGGTGCCTTCTACCCTTCATTCTAAACTGAAGTATCCTTAAAACAACAAAGTGTACGTGCATTGGACGTTGATAATGAGCCTTGTATTTTTTTACAACTCGAGAAAAACAAAGATTACCTTGAAAACATTAACACCAACTACACAAGTGGAGCCCATGCAACAGAAAGATAAAGAAAAACACATTGAAGAAGTCATGAAGCTATTAGAAGATGATTTGGGATCCTTAGATTTTGAACATACATTCATGGGAGAATACAAGATCATAAGCAAATGTTCATACAAGGGAAATGAAACAATGGTAATGTCAAGAAATTTTTTGAAAGACCCTTCAGAAGCATCCGCCTCAACCACTTCAGAAGAAAAGACAACAAATTACACAACAAACTTCAAAGAAATTGACTATCAACAACCACCAAATCCTAAAAAAATGAAAAATCTTTTTGGAAAAAGTTATGAGCTTATGAAACAACTTGGTTATAGTGGAAAAGGATGTGGTGCTATAGAACAAGGTATCCATGTACCTATAGAGCCGCACATGGAAGAAAAGAATAGTGGTCTTGGTTATTGTCCCTCAAAAGACACAAACAAGCCTTCACTTAATATTAACACTATCAGAAAACATCCTTCTAAACCAATTTTAATATTAGTGTATCCTGAGCTGATTGACACTAGTGGTCTTTATCCTTTGTAAGAAACAAAACAAATAGAGAAGTCCTTGCTTAACATTAATGTCATCACACAAAACACTCATGATTTTGGGTAAAAGAACAATAGTGTGTTACAATTTTGGCCAAATAAATGGTTTCAAGCAAGCTATTTTTGGCTGGAAGAGATTAGGCTAAGTGTCTTTCGGCCGAAACCATGTGATGCCAACATGGTAGGCACATTTTCAGTCAAAGAGGTTTTGGTTGAAAGTTACTCGACCAAATACGACTGGCCAAAAACATGGAAAAAGTGAGCGTATTTGGTGTTTATAGCTTGGAAATATCAAGGAATTTTTGGCCGAGTAAGTTTTAGCCAAAATATGCTCGGCCAAAACCCTCTCAGTCGAGAATGTCTAGTTGGCATCCTACATGGCAATCAACTCATATTTTTTCAAAATTTTCTGAAACATTCAACTTTGGCGGAGTATTTCTCTAGTTAGAATGATCTTTTTGCAAAAAAATAAATACCCTTTTGTAGAGCTTAGAGTGGAGAATCCAAATATATAATTTTTTTACTATTTTGATTAGTTTTAATATATTTTACTTTTAAAATAATACAAGTAGATTTTAAAAATAAAAATAGAGGTTGATTAGAAATTTAAAAAAGATAGTAAAAATTATTAAAAAAATTAATATCTTATATGGGGCACAAGAGGAGAGAGTCTTCTTCCAAAGGGTATGTTTTTTTTTTTAAATGATTAAAAAAAATTGAAAATAGTTGACGACTCGTGAAAACTGTCAAATTATGACATGTTTGAATTTAAAGCGTTATTATGAGAAAGATATACATCAAAATTTGATTTATTTTTTCCATGCACAAGATATTGAAGTTACCTATTTGGAGAAAAAAAATAGGGAGAAATGAATTTTTTTTCAATTTGTTTCTTGACGGACTATGAAGTCACTCTTTTATGAAATTTTCAGCATTCCAAAAATTTTCCTTAAATTGATAAAAACATAATGAAATTTTTTTAAATGTTTTTTTAAATGTTTTTTTTTTTAAATTACAGGAATAAAATACATCAAAATTTCTACATTTAAGTAGTTTACACAATTTTGAAATTCAAAACATAAAGACCACTTTTATGTGGTCGAAGTTCAATTTTTTTTTTGCTGTTGGAAGATTCCTTTATAAAGTGTGACACAGGTTTGTTCTTTTACCCTCTTGTGTTGCCTCTTTCTATTGGTGGTGTCATTGGATTTGACTTCCTCTGAGAGCATGATATTTCCTTGTCCTCTCTTGGAAACATTAGATACAATGTTCCCCAAGATGAAACCTTGCACTTGTCCTCTCTTGGAGACAAGATGAGACCTTTTGTGCTTGTCATCTCTTGGAAGCATTGGGTATGATGCTCCCTAGGATGAGACCTTGAATTTATCCTCTCTTGGAGATATTAAACATGATGTCCACTAAGGGGTGATCCCACAATAGTGGTTTACAATTTTTGGCCAAACTGGACACTGAAATTATTTTTTTAAACTAAATCTTCACATTCGGGCACCTATAGCGGCTAAACCATGAAGAATTTGAAGATGATGAAAATTAGATTCTCGTCACATTTTTTCTGTAGATTCTAAAAATATGTTTTCAAAAATTTTGGAATCAGATTGCACTTCCTTTTCCATCTCCCATGAAAACTAGTTTTTTTTAAAATAGCATTTTCAAAAAGTGGCGCACACCGTATAACACATAACTTTTTTTCCATGAAGGATAAAATTCTAATTCTTTATAATTTAGATTTGTAACTCTGATATCTAGTGCTTCCAATTAGTTAGATAGTTTTTTATTGAATATTTTTTCTTTAATCAAGTTTTGAAGTCAAACCAATTACAATTCAAACATAGCGCGATCGTATAACACAAATTTTTTTGTATGTATCGAAATTCTTTTTTTTGGTGGATCAAGGACTTCAATATATGGAATTTTGCTTATATTTTTTCAATTTTTTAATAATTTTCTATTTTTCCACATGTGCGAACAAAGACCTTCATTTTCGATGAAAAATCTATGTTTAATAAAATTAAAAAAACATATACATAATAAAACCAAAACATATTAAAATTATATTCGTTGGATAGCTCATTCTGAGGACTACCTGATTCAAGTTGGGTTTATGAAGATTCCTACATTTTCATTCTCAACCTGAGCTCTGAAGTGCCAAAATTCAGGTTTGTTTTGTGTCTCAAGGAAGGGATGAGGAATAAAGGGGGTTCGAATGAACCCCTATGGGTTCACTTGAACCACGGTTCATTTGAACCCCCCTTCTATAAGGGGTTTTGATGGATTTTTTGGTGGGAAAGTATTAGGACGGTTCACCCGAACCTAGGTTCTAGCAAACCCCTAATGGGTTCAGTCAAACCAATAGGTTCGTACGAACCCCTAAAATCAATTTTTTTGCCATGAATTCATTTTCTGTGAGTTTTCCTTCCTCACTTCAATTGTAAACCACTATTGTGGCTTCACCCTAAGATTAATACCTTGCATGAACTAAGAAAAATCCCTTGAACATCCCTCTTTCCTATTGCATTTTCCTTTTGTCCTTATTAAAGTCATGAAGGTATGGCTTTGATATGGTTCCCTAGGGCTCACCTAGTGAACACCTAGCTTCACTAGCCCTTGTGACCATGTGCTTTTGTGCCTTATTAAATTCATGGAGGTATGGATTTAATATGGTCCCTTGGGGTTCACCTAGTGGACACCTAGCTCCCACAAGCCCTCATGAGCATGCATTTTTTTTTCATAGTGGACAATGTGTTCCACTTGTAAACCTTTTTGGACAAACAACCTATACTTGGTCCACCATGTTTGATAGCTAGTCGAAGCTTGATCCATTGTATTTTTTCCTTTTTCTTTTTCCTTTTTCTTGTCTTTGACGGTGTATGTTTGTGATTTGGTTAGGGCTTCATATATCATCTGCATGTGTGTTCCTTTGTGCCTATGTTGGTTTGTCATAGGATCCCAACCTTAGGGGCTTGATCATCCCTCTTGATTGTTGCCATCCTATCTTACTAGCATTTGTACATTTGAACCCCTCTTGATTGTGTGGTTGGCTACTTTAGTGTGAGCTTGAAGCAAGTTCATCCTCTCACTAAAGTGGGGGATAAATGTAGTGTAGAAAAATGCATACCCTTGCATTTTAACACTTGTTTGGTCCTTCCTTACTTTATTTATTCTTCTTTATGGCTTAATTGGCCCTATTTTGCATCCACAAGCCTAATAAACTATAAATTTTTTAGGGAAAATCCTGACAAAACTCAAAAGATATATGATCATTTAGTGCTTTTGTTTGTGTGTCCCTAATTTGTGGAGTGGAACTAAGAAGCCACCTAAGGCATCTTTGTCCTCCATGGGTCTTGGGACCTTGATATTGAAAACACCTGAAAAGGTCCCTTTTTGGAGTCTCTACCCTGAGAATTGAGCCTTGGGACTAAGATTCCACCTAGGGCATCTTAGTCCTCCTTGGCTTATTTTTGGGACCCAATTTCAAATTTGGGTAGGATTTAGCCTCCTTTATTCAATGTTTTCATATGTCATCTTGTTGTGGTGTAATTTCGGGATATTAACCATGAGTAAGTATAAATGCAAGGTTCCTCCATCATTTTTCATATAACAAGATAACAAGCATTCAAGTATTCATTCCTAAGTCAAGTTTATGCATTAAAGAGAAATTCATCAAGCATTTGAAGCCATCATCAAGATTCAAGCATCATGTCAAGGGTTTAGTGCATCCATTTATGTTGTTGAGTCAAGATTGTGGATGTAGCATTGAAGATGTATTTGCAACCATTGTTCACATCATATCCAAGGATCCAAGATTTACATTCTTCATGGCCACTACATGGCAGATTTTATATTTTCTTCAAAATACATCATACAAGGTGATATCATTTACATATTTTATGTTTGGTGATTCATTTCATCATTTGGTTTAATTACCTAAAAGGGTTTTGACCAAGGAAAATCCCCATTCACTAACAAACAACAAGTTTTTCCAACTTGCATATTTTTTATTGTAGATCTAGGTTGTAGACTTGAAGAAATTAATTTATTAGATTTTACACCCTCCAATAAAGGGGAGAACAAAATATCGCAATATAAAGAGTCTTGTGTAAGTATGACATCTTGTACTAAGCAAGAGACATCTTTGTCACAAAATAATGAAACAACATCTACTTTTGACCAAGAAAGTATCTTGACAAGACTCCTCCAAGATTGTCTGGTCTCTCTCCCTCCAAGAACATGAAATAAATTTTATTACAAGACTTCATTTTGTGCATATCATAGAATTCATGGTCATTCTACTAATGAATGTAAGGCTTTGAGTAGAAAAAATCAACATCTTAAGGAGTTTTGTGTTCTTCCTTATGTGGGGGCACCTAATTCCTCTAATTGATATTGATTTTCACTCTAGCATGTTTATCATCAATCATCTCATCTCACCCTTTTCTTTCACTAAGTGGGGGAAAGGGGGTTTGGTAGCCTTGTTCTCGTATGCCATTTTTTGTTGTCTCTTCTATCTATTTCACCACCTTTCATAAATATATAATAGCAAGCTTGGGATGTGGATGAAATGCATTAAGTTGGCTCACATATGACATACTTATTCATGATGTTTCTTATTGGAAACATATGTATTGGCACAGGGCTTTCTGAATAAGCTTTGATGTCTTCTTCTACTTTAAAGCAATTTCTCATAGCAATGGTGTTAGAAACTACTTTAAAGTGGGGGCATCCATTGATACTCATGTTTCATTGTGTGATTTTATTTCTTCTTCATTTGGAGTGCAAAGTTGTTGTAACTAAGGGTAAATTTTGGATTATATTATCAATCAATAAAGCATATAAAATAAACCCAAAGACCTATCAAGAACAATGAAAACAAATAATAAGAACAATTATACCTGTCATTCAGAGTTTCCATGACTCACCTTGATAGTACCTTCTAACTTCTTTGGTGTATAACTGAAAATATGTTATATACATTGAATCCTTGCATGCAAGGATACTCAATAATGAGTCCTTACAGTAATTCTGACTCTCTCTATCCGAGGAAAGCGGAGATTGATGTTGTAGCCCTGATTAACCACATTACCCCTGCAAATACAATCTAGAGGCAGAGATTCCAAGAGGAGAAGCAAAATTCCAATCTCCATGAATCCTGTTCTTGCAATGCAACAATGAAAACTAATCTAAATGGTATAAAATGTAATGAACCAAGCTAATTTATTGAAATGAGCTTGAAATACATGCAATGCCATAAATGAATTATTTTTTAGAAATTAATTTACTCTATGAAGATTAAAGCTGAAAATGCTAATATTAAACTATATGCTCTAAAAATAAGATGTATATAAATCAAACTAATGTGATATCAAATGATAAAATTCAAATTTAACGACATAAATTAAGATATATAAAATTAGATTCTTTCTTTTTGAAATGATAGGAATGAGAGGGCTCATTTTATAGGCAAAAGTAGAATTGAAGGCAAATTCAGAAACAATGTGGGATAAATAGAAAAATAGAAACAAATCTTGATTGGAATTCTTTTTTTAGTTTATTTCCCTTTTAACTGATTTGTTTCCCTTTTTTTCATCACGGGATATTCTTGAGAGGATATTTCATTTATTTAATTTCATTTAAGATGATAATATCTCTTTTAATAAAATAAAATAAGATTATGTAATTTAGAAATGAATATTAATAAAATAAAATAAAATTATTTAATTAAAGGCAGAGATTTAATTAATGGCATCATTTATTTAAGTAATGTCTTCAATTAAATAACATTATTTTATTTATTAAAAGGGATTTATTTCTTTTGATTAAATAAAATTAATGAAGTATTCAAACCTTAGGGAAAATTGAAACATTTGAAATAGTTATGAATTGATTAAGAAATTTGATTTGAAAATGCGACAATCATTGATTCGGAAAGTTGATGTTGACAAATTAAATAAATGGGGCCCAAAGTCTAGGTGACCATTTTAGGTTGCATACATTTGCCCCTCTTTGACTAATGTGAGGTCGACTCGGGATCACATGCAGTCAAAGAATGAAGTTACAATGTGAGATCGATTTGGGATCACAAAACAACTCAGATGTGAGGTCGACTCGGGATCACATCTGGACAAACATAAACAAAAGTCCTTTGAACATGAGGTCGATTCGGGATCACATCCAAAGTGAGAGATAAGAATCTCAAGCAAGGTTGCCCCAAGAGAAGCAAATGATAAATTGATAAAGCTGAATCAAGGATTGAAGTTTGATAGGTACTGCCCCCTCGTGATCGAAATTGAAATGAGATAGAGGAGAAATAATAAATTGAAAAATTTGATCAAATCAAACAAAAGATAAGGTTCTTGATGTAAGATGAAAAATATAAGAATCTGAACCGAGGTAGATCAGCAAGAAAATTATGCCTAAAGGTTGAATTAAGAAGAAGAAATTAAGGTGAAATCGAGATGGAAGATAGAAGTTTGGAAGAAATGGAAAGAAATGGAGAGAAGGAAGAGAATCTTCTTCAATAAAGAGGATGCATCAAAATCAATCAACTGTTTAAGATAGGGAATTTCGATTGAGATCACGAAAGAAGATAAGGAAATGAAGAACGTGATCATAGTTGATGAAAAATCCACAAGAAAGATGAAGAAAACCCTCTCAAACCCATAATACAGCCTAAAAGTGAAAATTAACATGAAGTCTAAATAATGAAAGCTACATGAAAATGCAAAGGTGTACTTGCAATAGGGTAACATAGGTTTTGTGTGTTCATCATTCATTAGAGAATGTAAAGAAGACTTATTTTTCATCATTGGGCCATTATTGCGGACGCCAGGACAATCCCGCACAATCATCACTGATCACAAAGCGCCAACTATGAAGATATGAATGTGATTTATATTAGCTTGGAATGTGGAAAGATTCTAACATGAGCATCAAAGACATGAAGGTCAAGATGACTACAATGTTAGCTTACCCAATTTAATGTAGCAAAACCATGCTCGCATCAAGACATAAATGCCAAGATTACCATGAGAATGGTTGTGCAAAAACATTCAAGGATGATGCCATAAATCTCTTAAGTGTGTCAAGTAGACAACAAGAGATACTGAAGAGGTTCAAGACAACACCCATAAGTAGAAAGCAAATAAAAACATGCCCCATGCCCCAAGTCCTCTAGCTATGCATCACGGAGAGACTTATTAGACAAGGACACTCAACGAAAATCAATATCAGTCAGCACACAAAGAAAAGATCATGGCATATCTCAAGCATTAAGTGTTGCAATTAAAAATTTTTAAGTGTGTAAACTGATACTGAGTTCCGAGGATAAGGATCGAATGCTTGCAAGTAGGTAAGATCACATGACCGAACTAGATAAGACCAAACTGATAAGTGTTGAAAAACACACGATGTCAGGGGTTGTGTTGAAAAACACAGTTGGGTTAGTGTTGAAAAAACACCGTTTGCGAGGTGTCCTAAAGACAAGCATATCCAAGAGACCAAAGCTAACACAGTGATGCCCCTAGACAAAGACAAAGACCAATTCCAAACCAAGGCAATAAGGACAAGGCATGATGGAGAAAGGCTAAGTGTCAAGGATGCATGCTAAGAAATAGGGATGCAAAGGCCTCAAGTAGCGCCTGTTTCTAGGTTTTCACCACTTGGAAGAATTTTTATTTAGGACTTTTTATATTTATTTATTTTTTGTATTTTTGCTACCAAGGTGCCTATTCCCAGGTTTTCACCATACTTTTTATTTTTTTTATTTTTTTGTATTTTTCATTTTATATTTTTTTTTTTGTATTTTTTCAGCATCATATTTGAATTTTTTTTGGATTTTTTGACAATATATCAATTTTTTTTTTGTAATTTTTTCAGTATCATATATCAATTTTTTTTTGGATTTTTTCAAGGTCATAATTATATACAAAGGATGCCCCCAGACAGAACGGGCATCAAGGATAGAACTTCTTTAGGTGCAAAACATTGATAGGCTCAGTTGCTCCCCTCTTGAATTAGATAGTAGATAGAGCATGTGCCAAAAACTGCTTGTGATGATGTAGGGCCCAAGCCAATTAGGTTCGAATTTGCCCTTTTGTTCTCGGTTCTGTTGGTTCTTAGGATTCTCTCGCGGGACAAGATCTCCTACTTGGAATTCTCTAGGGCGAACCTTTTTGTTGAAGGCTTTGGACATCCTCTTTTGATAGACCCTCATATAGTCAAATGATGCTTTACGCTTCTCATCAAGAAGTTCTAATTCTTGCAATCTCATGGCGCGATAGTCTTCATCTGTAACTAGACCTTTGAGAGAGACCCAAAGTGATGGAATCTCAACCTCTAAAGGTAACACTGCTTCAGCGCCGTATGTGAGGGCAAAAGGAGTAGCCCCAGTTGGAGTACAAATACTCGTTCTATAGGCCCACAGGGCCGAATTTATCTGTAGGTGCCAGTCTCTACCATTCTTATAGGCCATTACATTTTAAAATCTTGAGAATGGTTTTGTTTTGAAAACCTGCGCCTTACCATTTTCCTTGTGGGAAGTAAATGGAGGACAATGTTGCTTTATCTTGGCAGATCTTTGGCAAAAGTTCTTTAAGGTCCTTATTTTTGAACTGACCTCCATTGTCAGTGATGATCTCAGATGGCACTCCATATCGACAGATGATATGGTTTAAAATAAATAAAGACACTGTCTTGCCTGAGGCAATAGAAAGTGGAACAACCTCTACCCATTTTGTGAAGTAGTCAGTAGTAGTGATAATGAACTTATGCCCACCTGATGAGTTGGGATGAATCTGCCCAACAAGATCAAAGGCCCATCGCTGAAATGGCCAGTGAGATATAGAAGGAATTAGCTCCCTACCTGGAGCATGTATCAGGTGTCCATGTTTCTGACATTTTTCACAAGACTTAGCAAATGATCATCTGTGCATGGCTAGACCAATGAGTACCTGCCCTAAGCAACCTTCCTATCCATGGAAAGACCATTAGAATGTCCTCCCATATACTTCGTAGATGTCAACTAAGCTTGATCAGTTCTTCTTTTCTAAGCACCTAAGAAGTGTTCCATCCTAGACCCCTCCTATACGAATGCGAGATGAGGAAATGGCGAGAGGCATTGCGGATAAGGTTTCTTCTTTCAGATCGGTTAAATGTATCGGGGATGATGCCATCACGAAGATATGAGTAAATAGCACCATAGCGGGAGGATTCATGATTGACAAGGGTACAAATGATATGGCTTTCAGGTGAGTCAAATATGGGATATCGTAGCTCTTCCACCAGGAATTCATATCTGGACTCATGTTCCTCTAGCTGAAGAAGTGAAGCAAGGGTGGCCATAGCATCAGCTGCTTTGTTCTCAGCCCTAGGGATTTGCTGAAAGGTGACAAAAGTAAAATACCGTCTTAATGAATCAACCATTTTTTTGTAAGGTACCAACTTGTCATCTTTTGTTTGGTATTATTCATTGACTTGGTTGATGATCAGCTGAGAATCCCCATAGATATGTAGTTCTATGATATTCCACTCTATGGCCATTTTTAGTCCATTTGTCAAAGCCTCATACTCAGCTATGTTGTTTGTGCATGGAAAGAGTAACTTGTAAGATTTAGGAATAGTATACCCATGAGGGGAAACAAACAACACACCAGCTCCAGAACCATTTTGCATGCATGAACCATCAAAGAATAGTTTCCAGGATCTTTCAGTCATGTACATAAGATGCTCATCTGGAAAGTTGACTTGAATGGGCATATTATCTTGAATAGGAAAATTAGCCAGTTGATCTGCAATAGCTTGGCCTTTGATTGCTTTGTGCTCAATATACTCTATGTTAAATTCAGAAAGAATCATCATCCATTTAGCAAGTCTGCCCGTGAGAGCAGTTTTACCGAGCAAGTATTTGGGAAGGATCAATTTTGATAAGTGTATGGTGATAGCGTGAGGCATATAATTATCATAATTTTGAGAAGCAAACACTACTACAAGGCAAACTTTTTTTCAATACTAGTATAATTAACCTCATAAGGAAACAAGAGTCGACTAATATAATATATGGCCCGCTCTTTCCCTTGTTCATCTAATTGAGCCAACAATGCCCCAAGTGAAGATTCAGTAGCTGAGACATATAAAATGAGAGGTTTTCCTAGAATGGGAGGCATTAAAATGGGAGGATTTGCCAAGTATTCTTTAATTTGATCCATGCTCTTTTGGCAATCCTCATTCCAGACACATTGAACACCTTTATGCAAATTTTTGTTGAAAGGTTGTGCTCTATCTGCCAATTGTGAAATAAAACTCCTTATGGATTGAAGGCGCCCTTGAAGACTCACTAGAATTTGCTTGAACCTTTTTCCCGGGGAGTCCCTTCTATTCCTTTTTGCATTTGAAATGATGAATCCCAATAATTTTCGAGTAACACCAAATGCTACACTTTTTGGGTTTAATCTTAGTTGAAATTGTTCCATGTGATCTAGAATCACTTCTAAATCAGTCAAATGTGTTCCTCTTCTCTTAGACTTAGCCAGGGTGTCATCCACATAATCTTCCATATTCTTATGCATCATGTCATGGAAGATGGTTGTCATAGCTCTTTGGTAAGTAGCTCCTGCATTTTTCAATCCAAAGGGAATGACATTCCAACAATAAGTACCCCAGGCACATGTGAATGCAGTCTTTTCTTGATCCTCGGGAGCTATCTTGATTTGATTATACCCAGAAAAACCATCCATCAAAGAATAGATCTCATATCCCGCTGTCATGTCCACTATCATGTCTATGTTAGGAAGTGGAAAATCATCCTTTGGGCATGCTCTGTTAAGATCTCTAAAGTCTGTGCAGATTCGAATGGTTTTATCAGGTTTAGAAATAGGTACAATGTTGGAAATCTAGTCAGCATAGTCTATGGCTCTAATGAATCTTGCACCAAGGAGCTTTTCTAATTCAGCTTTCACTAAAAGAGCTATATGAGGGTGCATTTTCTCAACTTCTGTTTGACTGGTTTCACACCTGGAGCTATGGATAAATGATGCATAATGAGATTAGTGTCCAACCCTGGCATGTCTGAGTATGTCCATGCAAAGTTAATTTCCTTCTTTTGGAGGAACTCGGTATAGGCTTTCTTTTCTTCAGGTGATCAAGATTTAGCCAAGTGTACAATTTTTTGAACTTCCTCTGTGCCCAAATTAAACCGTAGGTTCAACCAATATGATGATCTATCCACGGAAATAGCTTGGAGACATCAAAGTACCTCATCCGTAGGTGCCTGCAGGAGGGGTTTCACCTTTGGATCGTCTTTTCTTTTACTTTTTGAAAAGTTTACGACACACGCCACATAGTGGTTTTAAGCCATCGAGAACTCTTATTCTTTTTCTTTTTCTTTTTATCTTGTGACTAAAGTACTTGATGTCAGGTTCTGTCATACTGGTAGCCGGTTCACTGGTGGAAGAGACTACATGTTCAATGGCATTTAGATAGCAGGTGATCTCATAGTCATTGTGAAATGTCAAGAGTTGAGGCTCTTGGTACCATTGAGACCAATCAATAAGGTTGGGGTGAACAAGGGGTAGGTTAATGACCGGTTCAAGATTAAGGATATAGGTGGTGTCATCTCTGGTGACTGTAGAATTGGAATCTGTCAAGTTTCCCTCTAAAGTGTCTAAATCAGAATTTATCCTAGCAAGCGAAGAATCGTCTACTAATGCGACATGTGGGTTCCAATCTTCTAATCTAACACATGACTCATCAGTTACATCAGGTTGAGAACTATAAGCATGGACAACGTCCATATCCAAGTCAACTGTTGCATCTGAGAGTGAATCCCATTCAAACGCATGAGAGTCTATTTCTGAATTATTGTTGGAGCCTCGTGATGTAGAAGCCTCAAGATTTGGAAGAGGCTCCTCTCCTCTAGCAATTTGCTCAATCACAAAATTATCTGAATTATCACCATCCATTGCAGCTGGGATAGAGACATTATCCATAGTCAATCTTGCATTCATACAGTCACTATCTATTGCAAATGAGATAGGAGGACTATCAATTATTAAATCTCTTAAATCTTCCCAAAGGAGATTTGTTGAAGGTATCCAATCATCTGTTATGTCTTGTTGATTGGTCAAATCTGGTACATATTCTGTGTCATCTTTACTATCCCACCTATCAGAAATAGGGACAGTGCATTTATTGTTGTTCATAAAGCCTAGGCCAACCGGTTTCTTAGACTTACATGCAAAAAGATCATGATTGAGTGGTTCGGCTCTAGCATCTAACCTGTGACTAAGAGGGCCATATCCTGGATAACCCATCTTCTTGACAAAAGTATATCCTCTCCCATAGGACTTAGGAGAGGGAGAGAAATTTTCATTGTGCTGGTATTTCTCCTCTTTGTATATCCAATCTCGAACAACTACTTCCTCTTTTTCATCTTGTATTGGTACTAAGGATTCAACAAACTTGTCAAATAGTGTCATTGTTGAAGATGATGGTTTCATCTCCTGTGAAGGCTTTCCATATGTCCTAGGGGAAATAGGCATCTTTGCAAAAGAGTCAAGTTGATACCCCCCATGCCAAGGTCTACTGACTTAAATTTTTTTTGTGATCACCTTTAAAAGTTGTTTCATAATCCTCTGGCTGGTTAAAGAGGGACATGAACATTAAATTTGAGATGATTTAATTGATAAGGTGTTATCACGGTATGCAAATTTACATTCCATTGTATGGGAACTTAACCTGCCCAGTGAGTAGCAGGTAGGCAGCCTTTACTTTGCATATCATGAATCCATGGTCACAGGTAAAATGTTGTATGCAAAGGGGTCAGTATCAACAATTTGAAACAAGATATCTTTTTCAAATTTGGGCCAATCGGCCAGGAAGAATTGACCCAATCCTTAAGAACTTCATTACGCCTCATCGCAGAGCCTTTATGGTGATCTTCTTTCTAGTGTCGATCACTTGCTCACGAGAATAGCCCAAAGTTTTTAACAAATTCAAAGTACAGATATTTAACCCAGCACCCCCATCAATCAACACGCGCCTGACACGGGTTTTATGAATCATGACTTCAATGTGAAGGGCAAGATTATGTGGATGGCTTAGGGATTTGTCATCATCTTCAGAGAAAGAAAGGTAATGTGGGCTAGTAATGTGATTCACCATGCCTTGGAATTGGTCTATAGCAATGTTGTTGGGGACATTTGATGTGCGCAAAGCGTCCTCAAGGATCTGCTTATGCCTAGGGGACAACTCTAGAAGCTCTAAGATTGAGATATGTGCTGGAGTTTTCTGTAACTGATCTACAAGATTGTAGTTTGGTTTGAGAGCAGTGGCGGACTTTATAGTGACATTCTTGGATGCCACTTGCTTGGATTTGTTGGATGGACCTGAACTAGGCCCTCTGAGAATAATAGGGGCTTGACTCCTAGTAATAGCATTAAGGGCTTGGGAAGATAACCTAGAATGAGGACCTCTCAGCACCACAACAGGTTGGTTGTCAAAAATAGGGGAAGAGTCATAACCATGCGGGTCCTTACTCCTTATCATATTAACACTTGGCTCCACAACTTCAAGCATGTTTATCACATTTTCTGCTGTTGTATAGGTGTAGTTGATTGCAGCTTTGCCATTCTGTGATTTAGAGGTTTCCCCCTTGTCATAATTAGGCAAAGGTTCCTTAAAAGCCTTATGATCAACATTGGTATTTAGGCCATCAACTTGAAGCTTTCCACTTTCTATAAAATCTTGGACGATATGTTTTAATTTCCAACAGTTTTCAACAGTATGGCCGGGGCCATTATGAAATTTACAGAATGCCTTGTCATCCCACCAATGTGGCTTAGGATCTGGAATGTGAAATTTTGCAGGATCCTGAGGATGTGCCAAGTTGTTAGCAATGAGAGTTTTGAGAATATCCTCATATGTGTCACCCAATTTGGTAAATTGCCGCTTCTGGTTTTTGGGCCTTTTCTGATATCTTGGTTTACTTTCTTGTTGTGGAGGTGCATTAAGCTTCATTGCTTGCACAGCCTTAGTCAAATTAAGAACACTTTGATCTCTTGATTGGGAAGAATCCACAACTCCATCATTGACAATTTGTTTGTTTTTGTTCCAATTGTTGTTCTTCCCTTTATCCCTATTGTTGTGTTGACCATTGTTGGTATTATTGTTATGTCTGGTCAAAATGCCTTATTCTTTTAGAACATCCTCAATGCGGCATGCAGTTTCAATCATGGTATCAAAGGAAGTGAAGACTATCTTTTTGATCTCATGTCTCATTTTAGGCACCAAATTACTAACAAGTATGTCAATCTTTTCATCCTCATGGATCATCCTAGGATACAGAGAGCATTGTCTCCTCCACCTTTGCAAGAAGGTAACAAAGGGTTCCCCTTGATTTTGTTTCAAGTTGCATAGGTCCAACATCAATGCCAGTCTTGGCCAGTTATATCTTGCGAGAAGTGTTGAGCGAATCTATGAACAAGTTCTCTAAAAGGTCTTGATAGGAGGTGATATTGGTAAACCATTCCATTGCTTGTCCTTTAAGACTCCTAGGAACAACCTCATCAAATAGGAGTCATCATTAGATTCAAAGCTCATAGTATAAATGCATGGTCGTGTGGATCACCACTGCCATCATATTTATCGTATTGTGGGAATTCCACCCTCTTTGGAAAATCTTTCATACTCACTCTTGTCGAATGGATTAGGACAAATTGAGTCTAGTGAGAATGAGCTCTTAGGTTGCATCATTTTCTCCATCATTTGCTTCATTTGGCGGATTTCTTCCTCTTGAGAAGAATTTTGCTTTTGTATTTTGTTGTCCACATCAAAATTATAAGGGACTCTGGCACCCTTGTTGATTAGACTTTCCAAGAACTTATCTTTGTTTTGTTCCAAATACCTCTCCACATACTGTTGGAAGATAGGCTCTTGTTGTATTCGCATGAAGTCTTGAGTATCAAAATCATAATGTGAGCTACCACCTCCATGTTGGGAACCAGGATGTACATGTTGGGAGTGTGGTCTTGAATTTTTGGGAGGAGTTTGCCTCCTATAGTGAGCATATTGAGAGGCCCTTCTTCCTCTAGGACTAGGAGATCTAGAAGGGGTCCTTGACCACCTTCTACTTCTTGGTGTTCTAGAAGGGGTGGAGGGAGGAGAATTATGTCCACTGTTAGCACCCCTTGTATTGTATTGTTTGTTTAATTGGTGGGCTAACTGCCTATCTTGCTCCTCTTGAGCAAGTTTCCTTTGTACTTCCAATAAAGCTTGGCTCTCTTCCTCAAGTTGTCTAAATTTTTCTTGCTTTGCAGCTTGTTCATCTAGAAAGGCTTTCTTTTCGCGTTCAATTCTTCTAAGCCTATCACTTGTGAACCTTGAGGTATGTTGAAGTGGTGAGCTTGGTCTAGACTGTTTGAACAAGTCATTGGTATACGTTGTATTGACATGAGCATCGTGAGGTTCATTGTCTTGGTCTTCATGTTGTGACCATTGTTCTTGGTGAGCTCGTCTCTTATACCTTTCATCCTATTGATGGGCATCCAAATATCTTGTATTAATGAGGGGTGAACCCGGGTTGATCATCATGAGAAGAATTTCCAAATATCATGTTGTTACATGTTGTTCATATATATCATCAGATTTTGATCCATGGCCTTCCCTCTCCCACCGAGTGATAGTATAACTCATATCCATACCTAAGTGGGAAGGTGCTGAGGGGGTACTCAAGTCACTAAAATGGCTCTTTGGGTCAAATAGGTTTCAGACTGACTCCTAGGTGACTAGTCAAATATTGGTTCCTTTTCCTTTCTCTTTTGACGAGTCTGAACTGGGGGTAGTTGGTTAAAGACTATCTGAGGTCGCTTTCCTTGGCTCACTTGATATCTTGTTGTGACTGACATGAAAGGGAGAGTTCAAGTAAATAGACAATTCTAAGAAACGTCAATACCAGACTAGGATAGTAAAAGTTTTCTCTTGTCCGAGAGAGATGGTGAAATAGAACTGTTGCAAATAGGTGCAAACCAACACTGCCACAGAGGTGCTCAATTCTTGGGTGAACACCCTAGCACATATGGATCGGGAGGATGACTTACACAAAGTGTACTGAGTTTGAATTGTATGAAAATGGGTGGACAAGGAGACTACTAGCACTCTCCAAGTGTGTTATCAAAGAGTCTAAAAATTTATCTATTTAGCGGGGAACAATTCCTAATTGCCAATCTTAAGCAAATAAACATGAGGATCAAGGATCACTAATTCAAAAGATGGAAGCCATAAACCTAAATCTGAGCAGTCTCTCTAAGCTGGGACAAATCCCTTAATCGAGAAGAACTTCGATTATTCCGGTTTATTTGTTTGTTTTTCAAAGATCAAAGCAAGTATATCCCTGATTTTTGATCAAAGCACATAGGTTTCAATCCCGGACAAGTTGTGATACAAAAGTAGTCGATAAACGGATCTATCAGGACAAAGAAACAACTTGATAGTACTCGGAAGTCTTGTTTGAAAATGTTTGGACAATGAAATTTAAGACTCAGAAACAAACACATAGCTATCCTACCAAAGAGAAAATGGTGAAGTCGGAAACCTTTGCCCCATTGCTTATCTTGTCACGATGCACCTCCTGACCCGTGTCACTAGAGAGCCGTGTTTTTTGGTGTTTTAAAGGACTCAGCGATTATGCGTTCAAAGGTTACCCTTGTAGTAGGGGCCAGTGTCGCAACCGCCTCCAAACGTCCAGGTGTATGCCTATGATGGGAATCTGTGTATGATCAACATACAGAGAGATTCTTCCCCCTCCTTGCGCAAAGATTATGACTCCTTTCGGAGGTGAGCCGGGTAGGCAACTAACTAAGAGGTTTTTAATTGGCTTCCGTTCACAATAACCTTTGGTGCCTCTGATACAGA
>VDFB02167774.1:0-37391 GCA_007258455.2 Sequoia sempervirens
CTTGGAAAAAAATTACAAAAAAATATGCATCACATCTAGACATGAGTCCTCTACTTATATATAAAATATTGTAAACTAATATTATCATTTTATTATGCTTAGGGTGGTCAGACATACACCTACTTCTTATTTTTTCCTTGAAATTTAAGTACTACTGCATTGAAATTTCAAATTTTCACCTTGGAAATAGATTTTATTTATTTTTAAATAAACCTAGTAGTTTAGAAACTACATTCAATTTTCTACAGATTCTATTCTTACATATTTTTAAAATAATATAAATAAATTATTCAAATTTTTATGTCAAGTTGCCTAACACTGATTTTTCTAAATTTTTCACCACTTAAGGGCTTGTTTTTTCCATGATGATCCTACACATACCCTTTAGTCATATGAATTCAATAATACAAAGTATGTTTGAGTTTGTAATCTCAATTTTTTTGATATTGCTTTGTTTATTCATGGCGATGAGCCTAGTTTATGGTCTATTTTTGTGTATAATTTATGATTTATTTGCTAAAGTTGTCATGGACCTGGATTTTTTGATTATGGAACAAACAGGTTTTAGAGGGATCCTGAAACCCTTAATAGTAAGATAGCATAAGATAAAACATTAATAGAGCACAGAAAAAGATAGGAAACTTCCCACAAAGAACATACAAGATAACCAGGGTAGAAAAGCCAAAAGAATTGACAAAAATCCACTAAACAACTAGCCTCTAGGACAGGTTCTGAAGGATCTCTGCTGCTTCCTGCTCCAAGCTATTCATGTTGAGTGTAGACTTCTTGATTTCTTGGATGTTGACAAAAGCTTGGTCTACCTTCCTTTTCAAATTTGGTCGGTCCTATTACTTGGCCTCCCACTATCCTGCTGCTCTTCCTCATTGTCCAAATCAAGAAACACAACAGTCTTTACCTGATGGGATTTTCCACCATGGTATTCATGGTTGTGTAGTGGATTTTAAAATCTCATGGTTCATAATCAACACATTGTGGATAGAATTTTTAATGTTCCTCAATTGCTCCTCCATATCCTCCTGCTTGTCATCATAATTGCATTTGAAATCTTGTAATTCCTCCACCATTTACTTGAGGAACTCAACCATATACTTCTTCTCCTCTTCCATCCATAAATCAATAACCTGACCACTTCCATTGCCTCTATTATTTCCATCATTAACTTTCTCTAGTTTACTATTCATAGCTCTTTGATTTAACTTAATTTTCTTAATTTCAAAGAACACCCATCTCATAAGCCTAAAGTTATCCATTGTCCCATTATAGGTAATTGCAAGCACATCAATGGGAAATTCATGTTCCTCCTTAAAATAATGATCCCCTGCCTTGAGGTCCATAGGGAAGTGAGGTCTCTCTTCTCTATCAGTTATAGGATGGCTAGAATCCTCAAACAATGACTCTGACTACAACTCCTCTTCATTCACATCATAGGAGGGGTGCTCCGACACTTTTCTCTTGCCCTTTTTTAGAGGAAAATCCCTAGGTTTTCCTTTTTCCTTGTCATCAACCCTAACCTTAGGTGACTATGTCTAGTGAGATAGAGTCGGCATGGCTTTGAAATTATCATAAACTAGGACAATCAGTCCTCCATGAAGAATAGAATACCTAATGGGGTTTTTTCTATGTTTTTTCAGACTGGTATTCAGAGAAGATGCAAGATAAAAAGGAAAAGAAATCATGTGTTGGTGCCTGAAATGATTCTGTAGGATGAAATGATACCCAAAGACTTTGTTATAACTACCATCCAAAGTAACATACTCCATTAGCACATTCAAAACCCTCCTCCAATGTGAAACAATTATGTCTGTGCCATTATAGCTTCTGGAAGTCCTTCGTAACTCCTCCCTCTAAGCATTCAACTTGGGAAACTTGCTGACAGCTTCATCAAACTATTTCCTATCCTTATATAATTTAATAACCTCCATCAAGAGGCCAGTAACCTCAACAATTAGCTATTCATTGATAACTATATGTTTTCCAAACAAGTTTATCTCACCATCTTTCCAATCTTTCTCAAAAACACTAGTAACCTTCAGGTCCTAGCCATGGAGCTTTTCAATAAAAATAGTAATTCCACCATTCTCTAGATTCTTCCAAAGCTTTGGATTGCTCTTCAGTTGTGCACTACATATTGGCTCCACTCTGTGACTTTCGCCACCCATCGTATCGCCAATAGGAATAGAATAGTCCAAAACCTTGTAGAAACAAGCTCCTAAAATTCCTAGAAAGCGTGTAAAATTAATCACATGAAATTAGTAGATGAAGTAATTACTCCTCATCCAACTTAGATTAATCATTAAAAAATAGTCCGAAGGCTGCAGGGGAGGACACTCAACCATCATTCGATGCAATGGGAAATTGCACCTTCCTGTGAGCACAGTCATATGCCAGCAGGACTTTAACATCAACCTCCAACTCATCCTGCCCCTGCCACATCACCTTTTTTGGAGCTTTGACACCTTTGTTGGGAAAAAAATCTACCACCATGTTTATTTCCCAATAGGAATGCATAATATAACTTTTCTCAAAAGTATTAATAATTTCCTTAGAGAGATCTATCCAATTTTGTATAGACCATGAAGGTTTCTGAGGACCCTTTAGACATTGGATAATATTATTCGAATCCCCTTCAATCCAAACATATTTATACTTCAATTGGCTAGCCAACTTCAAGGTCTGGAAAACACTAGAGGCTTCAGCCACATGGTTGGTCTGAGTGCCTAAAGGAACTACAACAACCATAATAAAAACACCATTCTCATCTGTTATCACCCCTCCACTCTCGATAGGCCTAGGATTTCCCTTGGCCACACCATCAAAGTTGATTTTGAACCAACTAGGGGGAGGGAGACTCTAGAATATTCCATCTCTAAGATCCTTTATGGTTTTGGACATATTGAAGATATCCACAATAATCTTCCACTCTCCCACAATTCTACAATCATACTCCTACATACTAACCTTACCTTTACCTTTAAACTTGTTGTTAAGCAATTTAAAATTTTCAACCATAGCTCTAGTAATCTTACCAAAGACCACTTCCTCCAAGAGAGCAACATCCTTGAACATTTTTGTATTGTGTTCTTGCCAGATACCCCAAGCAAGGTGAGGAAAGAAATAGTTCCAAAGCAGATTCAAGGCCTAATTCTTTGAGGGGGCCTTCCATTGGTTATAACAATCCACAATAGTTCTAGGAAAAACCTAGCTAAGATCCCACATTTGTAGAATCCTAAACCATATGGCATGAGAAAATAGACAAAGAAGAAATAGATGTGAGGAGGTCTTAGCCTCAGCACAACACAAATAACACCTATTAGGAAAAGAGAACCCCCTCTTATAAAGATTATCATTGGTCAACTGATTATTCTGAAGAAGGATCCAAACAAACAAATTAACTTTTAGAGTAAGATTGTGCACCCAAACCTTATCCAAAATAGGGACGTCAATGCATGAGTAACAAGAAGCCACAGTAGAAGAGACATAGTAGGTACCAAAGGATGATAGCTTCTAGATCAAAGTGTCCTCCCTCCCTTGAGAGATGATCCTAATCGAGTTAAGAAGAGCCTATAGAGGTTGAAGATCCTGACTAATAGAAGAGATCTCAACCCACTTATCATTCCTCTAATAATTCCCAACCAACTAGCCAAACCTAGAATTGTAGTCCTCCATATAAATACTATAGCTTAGATTATTGCAAAGATACTCCTTGCCAATCCACTTATCTTCCCAAAACCGAATTTTCTTTCCATTACCCACCTTTCAAAAAGCTTCTTTTCTAGCCAAGTCTCTAGATTTAATGGTATTATTCCATGGATAAGAACTAGAGGGAAGGTTCTGAGAATTGATAAAATATTGAAAGGAGTCAACCTCCCTCTAGTATTTACTATGCCAAATAGAATTCCATTCACAAATATCCACAAAAGTTCTCCAAACCCGCTTAGCTAGGAGTGCTTTATTAAACACTAGGATATTACTCAAACCAAGGCCTCCAGACTTCCTGTGTCTACACACTCTCTTCCAAGCCACCAATGGAATCCTCTTCTTCTCCTCAACCCCCAACTAGACGAACTGTTTCTAGATATTTTCAATAATATCAACAAACTTAGTCAGGATCTTGAACAGACTAAGGGCATGAACAGGAAGATTCTGAAGAGAAGCCTCAAGTAACAAAACTTTTCCAACTTGACTCAAAAGGGCCCCTTTCCAACTAGCTAATTTCTTGTTAAGCCTATCAACTAGAGAAATCCAAAAGGAGTCTGGAGGTTTGGACCCTAAAGGAAGGCCCAAGTAAGTTGAAGGAAGGGAATTAACACCATAGCCTAGGATGTTTGCAATCTTCCTCTGTCTGTGCTTAGGGGTATTGAAAAAATAGAGGGAAATTTTAGCCCTATTAATATTTTTCCCTGAGACCTCCTCATAAAGAACAAGACAACTCTTTAAATCTCAAGCTTCACCAATAGTAGCACTTCCCATAAGCATATTATCATCCACAAGTTGCTGGTGTGAACAGACCAGATTTTCCAAAGAGGGTTTTAAACCTTTCAAGCTACCTTCTATCACTCTTTTATGCATGAGCCTCCCAAGACTTTGAGCCATGAGGGTGAAAATAATATGAGAGATAGGATCCCCTTGTTTGACTCCTCTTGACACCTTAAAGAAATGGGAAGGAGAGCCATTTATGATCACTGAGGTGCTAGTTGTAGAGATCAATTCCCATATAAAATGTAGAAACCTTTTAGAAAGCCCAAAGGCATGTAAGAATTTAATTAGGAATTTCTAGTCCACCCTATCATAAGCCTTAGCCATGTCCAATTTAAGCAAGAAGCCTTGGCTTTTTGAAACTTCAAGGGAGTGGATATTCTAATGAACCATAGTAATTGAGTCTAGAATCTATCTACATGGAACAAAGCCACTCTAATGAGGAGAGATCAACATGGGAATAACCCCTAACAACCTAGAAGTAATCACTTTAGAAATAATCTTGTAAAAAGAGTTGCATAAACTAATAGGATGGAAAGATTCAAAAGAGTTAGCACCAAGAAATTTAGGTATAAGAACAATGAAGGTAGAATTGAGCTCTTTCGGTAGTTTCTAGCCCCAAAAAACTCTTTAACAACACTAGTAATATTATCAGCAAGAATTTCCCAAAACACTTGGAAGAACATGGGGAAACCATCTGGGCCAAGGGCCTTATTACCTTCAAAAGAAAAAACCATCTTCCTAACCTCATCTTGTGAAGGGATTTTCATCAATAGCTTATTTTGATGATCATCCAAGACATTAGGAATGGCCTCAATAATAGTATTATGAGCATCCACATTCAAATCTTCTCCTGAAGAAAGAAGGTTAGCAAAGAACTAAATAGCCTCACTTCTAATCTCTTCCTCCCTCTCAATTTTGACCCCATCTTTAATTATATGGGAAATTTGATTACAAGCCCTATGTTTAATGGTAGTCAAGTGGAAAAGCCTGGTGTTCTTGTCTCCAGTAACAATCCAAATACATCTAGATCTCTGTTTCCAATAATCCTCTTCTTTTGAGATAATATTATGATATTTAGAGAATATCTCATTTTCCTTTAGAAGGAGATCTCCCACATAACCATCTCTCTGGATACAGTCCTAAATATCCCTTAAATCATGTTGGATGGCAGCTTTAGACTCAAAAATATCCCCAAAGACTTCCTTGTTCCAAGTCCTAATCTTAGATTATACCTCGCCAAACTTCTCAGCCACTCTAAACATGCCAGTACCACTAACATTTATGTTCCACCACTCTTGAATGCAATTAAATATTTTGGGATGAGACAGCCACATTTTCTCAAATCAGAATGGAAAATTCCTCTTACCTAACATAGACTCAACCATAAAACTTATTTGGAAATGATCCAAGCCAATTATGCAAAGATCATTTAATGAACAATAGTAGTCCTTCAACCTGTTATCCAACATTAAAGCCATGTAAAGCCTTACTTGAATGAGATCATTCCCAACTCTCCTATTAGACCAGGTGTAGGTGGCCCCCTTGAGGTCCAAATCATGCAAATATTGAGAATTGATAAAATTCATGAAATCCAACTTACTATCCAATTGAATATGAGATCCACCAAATTTTTTAGACCTAAGCAAGGGTGTATTAATTCCCCCATGATGATCTAGTTTTCATTCAGAAATCATGACCTAAAAAACTCAAGTTTTTTCCAAAAATTCCTTCTAGCAATCTTACTATTGGACACATAGATATTAGACAATTTAATCCAACTGAATTCATCTTTGATATGCTTAAATTTGGTGACCACATGATTAACATCTCCCAAAATCTGACTTCCTTGAATACGGTCCTAATTCCAAAAAGTCACCAAGCCCCCAGAGGCACCGTCTGAACTATAGCCCTACAAACCACCATTCTTAAAAATATTAATCTTCTCCACATGATATTTGGACATTTTAGAATCCTGAATAATATGAATTTCTGGCTTATGGTCTCTAGGAAAATTGTGCAAAATTTCCTATTTATGGGAACTGTTTAGTCCTTGAATATTCCAAGACATAACTTTCATTTCTTAGATGGAGTTCTACAAAGATCTAGGATGGTTTTTTGAGTTCCATCCACAATGTTTTGAATACACTCCTACTCTTTATGAGATTTAGTTGATTTTCTACCTGAACCTTTCAAAATTCCTACATCTACTTTAGCCCTATTTCTTGTAGAAATCCCCACTATATTATTCCCCTTTTTACTCTTCTTCTCAACTTTGGCATATAGGTTTTCTTCTTCTAGGTCTAGATCCTCTAGACCCATAAACTCTGGCCCATCCAAAAAGTCATTTTTTGTAGCAACTCTATGTAATAGGGGGTTGCTAACCTCATTCCCCCCTTGGGAGATCCATCTGAATTCCCAAATGCATATTTCACCATCTTCGGAGAGCTTTGTGGCTCAACATGACTAGGAGAGTTAGACTCCCCAAACCTCTCATAAACCTCTTCCCCACTTTCCATGCTCTGGTGTGAGAGAGAAGTTTCCTCCAAACTACCAGTTACTGAATCTAGGACAATGTTTAGGATCTCATTCTACTTTTCATTAATCCTCCCTTCTACTCTTTCATCCTCCTCCTAGGAAACCCTGGTTCTCAAATCAACATCTGCTATGATAGGGCCTTTAAACTCACTTTTAGGATTTGCAATATTATTAGATCCTTTGCAAGAGTCCCCATCTTTCCTTTTTTCTAGACTGAGGTTCCACTCTTCACTATCTTTCTAGCCTTAAATAAATCAACACTTTTCTCCTCCTCCTAAGGATTCTTCACTGGTTTAACCTTCCACATCTTAGTCTCCTTAGAAACCACCTTCTCATTGGGTTTAGACTTATTAATTGAACATTTCTTCACCCAATGCCCAACTTTTTTACAAGTAAAAAACACAAAGGGTAGAGTCTCAAACACTATAGTCTGAGTCCATTTTCCAAGTTTTGAAACTATCTCAATTGACGAGGGGAGATCTGAGGACTGGGTAACCCCCACACATATTCTAATGAAATCTAGTCTCTTTCTAGATGAATTCATAGCATCAATGGATAGAAGTTCCCCAAAGGACTTGGAAATCCCTTTGAACACATCCTCATTCGAAAACTCTAGTGGTAACCTAGTTTAGTGCACCCAAATAGGCACTTCCTCAAACGTAGCATCTGAGAAATTCATTTTTTGAGACCACTTCCTAATAGCCAAGGATGACTTGCCAATAACCAAAGGGCCACTGTACATTACTACAAGTTTATCTTCTTCACAAGAGAAAGAAAAAGAGAAGAAACCTTTAGGTAGGGCCACAACGTCTACTTGTCCTTTAACTCTCCATCTCTTCTTCAAAAATTCCCTGACCACCTCAATATTTGGTCGTGGACCCATAAATTTATCAACTAGTGACGACTCCATTAGAGATATGTTATGGTGTATTACAGGATTAGGAATCAAAATAGAAAACTTCCCACTCTTCGAGGATGAAATATTACTAACTGGGGGAAAAATGGATTTTCCAACTGGCTTGGTTCCAAAAAGTGAAACCCACTTCTTCTTAGGATCCTCCTGTGAATGATCCCTCAAAGTTTTGTCCTCAACCTAGTTTCCAAGGCACCTGGACCCACAAGCCCCATCCTTTGAAGAAGAGTTAGGGGAACACTTACCTTCAGATGTGACCTTTCCACCTAGATCCCCGCCTTTCTCTAGGACCCAATGCTCGGACACTGCTCCCTCCTTTTCCTCATCTGTATTCTTGCCTACTGCATCCCCAGAAGGGCCATCCCCTGGTCCAAAACCAACATCTTTTGAACTAGCCACCCATTACCACCCACGAAATTCAAATCCTCTCTCCCTCTCAGCCATTGGAATGATCCTTTCTTGTTAAGTGTTGATATTTTTATGAAATTTCCCCAAAACTATAGACATTGGGCCTAATCTTATTTCTACAATTCTTTAATTACATTGGTATATTATTTGGACTATCTATATTAATTCTACATGTGGTTAATGAATGTTCTTTTAGGTGGTTTTAGATATGCAATTATTTTGCATACTAACATTGCTATGTAGATATAATTTGAGGATGCCAAATTGAGAAAGACACCGGCAATTGGTCATGCACCATGACGTCTAGAAAGGGAATCATTCAAAGGTCAAAGGAGGTTGACAATAGGAGATTCCCAATGCAAATCGAATATAATAGCCTTGTAGTGGACTTTAATGTTGTTGAGCAGATGCAGGTGTTACTATTGTGTTAAATCTACATTTGGACCTACATGTCTGACCATATTCCATGCATGCATAACCACCACTTCTCCACTTTCTTTGCTTCCCCTAAAATGGCATCCTCTTAGTTTGTGGAGTTGATCACCTTGCTTAGTTTGTAATATAAACAAGGATTAGATGCTCCTTCTTTGAAAGTTACATGATTTGATATTGTACTTGCATTTTTAAGTTTTTAACAATACAGTTATGCTACTCTTTTGTACTCATGAATTTCAGTGAGTAAAATGAAGTTCTAAGTTTGAGTATATGAGTCTACATTAGGTTTAGAGGATACTCATCCAAGGGGGCCCACTTGGTGAGTATTTTTTCCTTTATTTTAGTATTAGTTTAGGTATTACTTTCTATTGAGTAATTAGATAAGAATTTGACACTGACTGTTCCTACAACCACTAGATTTCCATTCTATGACTATTCTTGCAACCAAAGTACACAATAATTTCTTGTTTGTTGGTTAGATTTTCATTTCTATCATCCATTTCAGCTTAGTGTAGTTTTTGGTTGGTGTTTAACATTTATGTTATTCCTTTCCAAGCAATTTACTTTTAGTATTGTGTCTTTCTTAGTTGTAGAATGAAAATGGCTACTTTGGGTTCCTAGTGCACACATTGTGTTGACCCATTTCAATTTCATGTCCTTGGGTTGATAAGTTAAATGCAACTTCATGATGATTGAAATAGCTATTCAGGTTAGATGTCCAATCTCTGAATCATGGTTGTAAAGGCCTAGTTGTTAAATCATTGTAGGAGGCTCGACATTTTTGGCCCCGTTGATGGGGATGGTGTCAAACTAGGAATTTCTTTGGATTCATTGAGAGTTTTATTGTTCTAGTATTTCTGAAAGTTGTTCTTAGCATACCCCTCATTTAGGAAGTAATGACCCCCCTTATTCTTTACCAATTCTTTTTGTGAGCTGGCTAATAGTGAGTTGATACCACATGCATAGAGGAATGAGAAGAGATGCTTATGGGAGATTCCTTCCTAATAATCCTAATCCATTCTAGCTAGAAGATCTTCCAAATCTGCCAAGGAACAAAGAATAAGAAGAGCCAAACCCCTTTGCTGATGCATTTCCTAATTTGACTAGTTTTGAAGCTTCCTCTAAAGACCAAAACTAGTTTGAGAATCCCTTTGCTTGGTAAATCCATCAAGCAGGCATGTGTGATGCAAATAGAAATAGACCTAACCAACCAACTTTTCCTTTCCCCATTACCCATCAGAATGAAGTTGACAATCTCAAAAATATCCCTACTTTAGCACTTCCTAATTTTTATGGACTTGTTATAGAAGACCCTGATACTTTCTTGTTCAAGTTTGATATACTCTATAGGAGCTAGGAATATACCACTTATGCTCATAGGCTTAAACTATTCCCTACCACCTTGAAAGATGTTGCATTAAGATGGTTTATGAGCCTAGGAAATGATACTATGGAAACTTGGGATGACATGAAGACAAAGTTCCTTGAGAAATACAAGGAATAATGCAAGGGCAATGGCATGAGAGGATATGAAATTTTTAGGATGCAACAAAAGGAAGATGAGAGCCTGGAGTATTACATTTCAAGGTTTTTGTTCTGCTCATAGAAATATCCACACCATACCCTCAACAAAGAATCCCAAAACTTGATTTTCCTAAGAGGAATTAATGAGAGTTGCACTGATGCCTTAGACCTAATGGTAGGAGGAGATATCACCCAAGTTCCTTGGGAAGATATCAATAAAATATTTTAGAACTATTCTAGGGTAGCTTCAGAGAAAGGGAGAGCTTACCAATCCTCTATGGGTAAGTCATCTACTAGTGGAGTTTCAAGGATGGAGATCACACACTTGCTAGCAGATTTCAAGATAGACATAAATAATCTAGCTACTTATCCAGATACACTTTAGGCCAAGAAGAAACATGAGGAGGCAGAGGCAGTGTTGGTAGAGTATTGCCCCCATTATAGACAAAAGAAGGACTACAAATGCAAGATGGTAGCTAATATTGAAAGTAAGTAGATTCTACTTGAGTTCAAAACAATCCAGATTGAAGAAGATCAAGTCTACTATGTTGAACAAAAGAGGCCTTGGGCTCCAAGACAAGGTATGCCACTAGATCCACTATCTTATGTTGGGCCATATTTCAATTATTATTCATCTGGTAACCAATGGTAACCTCCATAACCATGTAGCTATGGAGGATATCCACCAATCCTTGCGGTAACACTCCAAATTCTTGGACCAATCATCAAAACACTCCACCTTAGTGGCAACAACCTCAAGGGAATTGGAAACAATTTCAAGGGCATTGGCAACCACCTCCAGGAAATTGGCAACAAACAAATCAATGGAAGGGAGGACAATAATGGTTAGCATAGATAACCAGTTACATGCAACCACCTTCTCAGCCCCAACAACCTACTATAATGCCTCCCCTTGCTAATCCAAGCTCAAATCCACCTAAACCTACTCAGCTACCAACTCAGCCCACACCCAATCCAAATAACAAACCATAGTAGCAACTTGTATACTTTGCTAATTCAAATCAATTCCCTGCATATGTTGTGAGTGTAAGTCACACATTTGCATATAGGAACTACTTTACCATCACCTTCCAATCCCATTATCACTAAGCTTCTAGTGGAAGAAGAAGAGGAACCTCTGAATGATCCCATTCAGCCAAGTGCACCTAAAAATCTTGAACCATTCCCAGTCAAGCAGACTAAACAAGAACCATCATTTTCTTAGAGATTGGAAGTTGCCAAGAAAAAGGAAGAAAAGGATGACACAAATTTTTACATCTTGGATCAACTAAAACATATATGTGACCAGATACCTCTATTTCAATCCATAAAGGATGTCCCAATCTATAGCAAGGAAATCAAGGAAGCATGCCTCAAGAAGCCAGGAAGGAAGAAGAAATACCCAACTATAGTTCATGTGGTGGGAAAAATAGCTGACATCATGCTTGGGAAAGTGACTATCCCCAAGTACAATGACCTAGGTAGTCCTATGGTAGTAGTTGTTATAAATGAGGTTCAAATAAAGAATGCTCTGATTGATTTAGGGGTAGCAATAAATGTAATGACCAAGGACATCCTCCAACAACTAAACATTGCAAGCATGAGATCCACTCCTACTATCCTACAACTTGCTAATAGTTCTACTATTAAGTCTTATGGTATAGTAAAAGATCTTTTGGTAATTCTAGACTCTTGGGAGTACTTAGCAGACTTCATGATTCTTTCTCCTAAAGCTACACTAGGCGGGTATCCCATTATTCTTGGAAGGCCATGGTTAGCAATTGCATATGCATATATTGGATTCTATTTAGGTGACATGACCATTTATGATGGGAAGAGTGCCAAAAAATTTGTTCTTTATCCTTTTGTTCAACCATCCCATGATGAGGATAATCTTGTATGGCCACATATTGGTGAAGAGGCCGAGGAAGGTAATTTTATGGTGCAACTTATGATGTTAGGAAAAATTTCTTTCATGAAACTTCAAGAAAAAGATAAATTATTAGCAAACATCATTCAGAACCATTGTGAAGTGGAGGAAGAATCATATTCTCATTTTTTTTCTCCAGTCAAGACACTTTTGTCTACTCTTCATGTAGTTGTTCTTCCTACAAATGTTCTTCTTGCAGTCACTCTTCTTGCAGTCACTCTTCCTATAGTTGGACTTCCTGTAGCAATAGGTATGCCCCATACATTTATGCCACATGAAATCAAGGTACCATGCATTAACGAAGCAGCCATGATAGAGTTAACTACACAAGTGCAGGTGTAAGAAGTTAAATATTTGAATGTTAATAGCAAACTTAGTGAAGAACAATAGTTATTATTGGAAAACTCATTGAGGACCCACCAACATGCATTTGCATGAGACTATCATGATATGAAGGCATTGGACCCTAATATTTTACTCACAAAATTTATATTAGAGATGATTGCACCCCAGTGAGGAAGCCACAAAGAAAAATTAACCCTACATTGAGAGAAATTGTAAAATGGGAACTGTAGAAATTGCTAGATGCAGGATTTATCTACCCCATTTTAGATAGCTAGTGGATGCCTCCATTGGTGTTTTTTCCCAAGAAATGAGGGAAATGGTGAGTTTATGTTGATTACAGGGAACTCAATTACAGCACAAAAGAGGACCATTTTCCCTTACCTTTCATATATCAAGTTTTGGACACTCTTGCAAGAAAGTAATACTTTTCTTTTCTAGATGGATTCAAACATTATAACCAGATCCAAATTGCACCAGAGGACTAGGAGAAGAACACTTTTACCTATCCATGGAGGACCTATTCCTACTTAGTACTCCCATTTGGCTTATGCAATGCACCTACAACCTTCTAGAGGGTATTCATCAACATATTTTTAGATATCTCTCTTGATTGCATGGAAATTTACATGGATGAATTTACCACCTATGGTCCTGATTTCAATTAGGCATTAGAAAATATCAGGAGAGTCCTACAGAGATGTGAAGACCAAAATCTATCCTTAAATAGTGGAAAGTGCTTCATAATGATGCAGGAAGGTGTAGTCTTTGGCCACTACATCTCCCACAAAGGAATTCAAGTAGATCCTGCAAAGATTGAGGTGATCACAAATTTGCCCACAACTGCAAAATAGAAGGATGTTAAGAGTTTCTTGGGCCATGGAGGATATTATAGTCCTTTCATCAAGGATTTTAGCAAAATATTAGCACCATTATATATTGTCCTCACTAAAGATGTTGAATTCCAATGGACTAAAGATTGTGACAAGGCATTTTCTGATTTGAAGGTATCCTTGACTCATTCTCTTGTACTGAAAGGACCTGATTGGGAGCTTCCTTTCCACATGCATACAAATGCATCAAATTATATCATAGGAGAAATCTTAGGATAGGAAGAAGGAACCATTGAAAATTCCATTTATTTTGTGAGAAAAAATTTGCAAGGAGCTGAATTCAGCTACATAGTGGCATAGAAAGAAATGTTGGTAGTGATATATGCCCTAAACAAATTCAGGCATTACATAACAGGTTACCAAATCTTTGTGCACAATGATCATGCAACCATTAGATGTCTCATGAATAAACCTTTGATCTCTTGTAGGCTAGCAAGATGGTTGTTGTTGATGCAAAATTTTGACATGACCATTGTGGATAAACTAGGGAAGGCCAATGTTGTTGCAAATTTTCTTTCAAGGTTGACTACATTAGGGGATAATCAAACCACAGATGACTCTTTTCCTGATGATCATCTATTCTCCATCAGTGTACAAAAACTATGCAATGATTACATAGCTAACTATTTGGTCACAGGTGATGGCACTCTAAAATTTTACAAATTTGAAGTGCCCATTTCAAAAAATTTGCCTCTACACTCTTAGAAGTGCACTTGAAAATCTACCTAAGTGACCCACTTTGGAGGGTCATATTTCAGAGCCTGTTGATGTTTTGTGCAAAACCCATTTGCAAGCCCATTCATATGACATATGTGAGCAAGAATGTCAATTTTTAGCTTCCCACTATGAGTTTTGATAAGGTTTTGAAAAGTGAAGCTAGAAGGTTTTGGCACTTTTCAATTGTTTGCAAACTTTGAGTCTTGCAAAGTAGCCTCCCGTTTGAGCTTGCATTTTGTAACCGGATAACTGTCAATTCAAAATGACCGGTGTTCTCCATTCTCCATGCCTAGATGAGCTCACATATAGGGGTTCTGAGCTCTATGAGATTATTTTTTAATTTTACCAGGTCAAAACCAAACACAATTTGTTCAGTTTTGCACTTGCTTTTTCAGAAGCCTTTTTGAGAGGTCAACTTTGACCTTCAGTGTCTTTTGAAGGGAAATAATTCAAGCTAAACCCTCATGCACACGTGCTCACTATACCAAAATGATCTATTGTGTCTAGTGGAAGCTCATTAGGAGTTGATTTGCTATTTTTTCAATGAGGTGGTTTCATGATTTTTAATTGGTTTTGAACAGGCTATTGTTGATGAAAGTTTGACTAAGCAACTCTGACAACAAATAACTTTCACCTCAGGATCTCTTTTCCCAAACTATCTTTTGCACTCAATTCTTGGGTTGAATTTCTACATGCCTATATGTTTTTAGAGCTCTAGGAGGTATTTTGACTATTTTCCTAGGCCAATTCTAGAGCCAACCTGGCCTATTTTAACCATTTTGCAAAAAGGTCTGCAAGCAAGTTTTAATGAAAACCCAGTTCATCTTTCCACTTGCGAAGCATTCAAAAGTTGTCATAGACTAATTTGAGGGTAAAAGTTGTTTGAAAATGATTTTTTTTTTACCTTAGCCCACATGGGGACCTGGCCTGCTTTGCACCATTGTGAATTTTGTTGTCTTCAAGGTTTAAAGTACAAAGTGAGATCCAATTTCTAATATGAAGTTTGAGGGTCAAGCCATAAAATAGAGAGTGATATCAAACTGTGGAAAACTTCATCTCAGAGGTGCAGTGATTGCAAACTTAATTAGAAAGTGGAAAAGCCTTGAATAGAAGGTGATGTTTCATTTGAGTTACTATGGGATAAAGTCACAACACTGTTTAATCTTGATGTGTTGTTTGAGTAGCTACAAGATACTAAAAAGGCCAATTCTCATCATGCCATTATAGTTAAAATTTCTTGATATTATGAATGTATAATGAAGGTTCTTACACTTGCTAAAGAGGAAAATGGAAATTTGGTGAGGAAGAAAATATACTTCCATCACCAAACTCTACTAAAAGAAGAAAGAGGAAGCTACATTGTTTGCAATGGAGAAGAGGAATTCTCTATACAAGGAATTAGATAGAAAGCACCAAGCAATTGCCATGAGGTAGTAAAAACAAATCCAAATTGTTGAAGGAGGCTTTAGAATGTGAGATGGGCACATTGATTTGGGTTAAATTGATATGCAAATACACCAAAAGAGATTTATTGAAGGCTTTAGTAACTTTAAAACAAATGCAACTGAAAACATCCCTACTAGTTGAATGAGGCACCATCATTCAAGCACTGATGGACCATTTGAAAAACTTTAGAAACTCTCCAGAAAATGTAAGGATGCAATAGGGATATAAATAAAATGAAATGTTGGAAAGGTTTTAGAAACTTTTAAACAAATGGAATCCATCACTCTTGCCCATGCAAAAGGAAGTGGAAGCCAGCTACACCAAAGAGACATGACTACAAGATATGTACAAAATGGATTTGTTGAAAAAGGCTCAAAAACTTTAGGGTATGAGAAACTACCACACAAAGATAGAGGAGGATAGCATAGCCAAGAGGAGAATGAAATGGAATCCCATGCATTCAGCCACACACCATCTGACAGAGAAAATTTAAGAACATAATTGATGCAAATTGAAGAGATTGGAGAGAAACCTGTGCCTAGCAGAACACAAAATAGTTTGCTAATTTATTGACCAAACTAAAGGAACCTACACATGAAGAGATTTGTGTGTTGCAATCACAGTTTGAAGAAAATTATTCAAAGGCTTTCAAATGAATGAAATAAGAGAGGAGGCACTAGGGTATTCACGAATGGATATGTTGAAAATTCTTCAGAAACCTTACAATGAATGAAAATTCATAGGATGTAGAGATCCATCTAAGCAAAAAAAATATGGTTTCAAGGAATGTGCTCATGGTGAACAAAACACACCAAAAGATCTATTGAAAAGGCTTCAAAAGATTTTGAGCTTCATTTCCTACAAGTGCCATTGCAAGTAAACAAAGCTTAATCAAATTGAAGAGAGGAAACATTGAACACAGAATGAAGAATTAGGGAAACAAAGAAGTACAAACAAGATCAATGAAGGAGATCAAAGATGGGAATGCAGCCTCATCCAAGTCATTCCCTGTTAGATCACCTAAACAAGTTTCTCACTGGATAATTCCCATGAAATGGAAGAAGCTGCCATGTGGTAGGTGTGGGCCCAGAAATAAATGTTTTGATGGTATAGTTTGTAAGGGATTTCATTTTTGAAGCAAAAAATTTTAAAAAGTTAAAATGTTTCCTGAAGAGTGAACATAAATGAAGGGGTGGGGCCTGACAAAATTTAAATGCACTTGTGAAGAAATATTAAAAGGGGAGGAAAATGATATATTTGATTTTTAATGTTTTATATTGTTTTATCTTTAAAACATTGGTGAACAATGGAGATGTGGGTAAATTCCCACCACTCCCCATAGTCTCATGGGAGTGAAATGCATGTTGTTTAATTCTTGCAGGAGCATGGGGTTGAGAGGAAGGAAAGCATGTGGTGGGCTCAGGAAATAAAAAGAACAGGAGTGGGAAATTATTTCAAAGATAAAAGTGAATTAAATGTGCCTACAAACATTCAAAATACATATTTTAAATGATAAAGTAAAAGTGCATGAGAGATTTTATGAAGTGAATAATTATTCATTGAGAGGAATATTTCGGTGGGAGGTGAAAATATATATTTTTTTAAATGAAATATTTGAAACATAAAGTGCTAGAGAATATTTTACTTTGTTAAAAGTAAAATAATATTTAGCTGCAACATAACAAATAAATCATGGTTGATTCTCCTTTGGATTATTCCTCTGAGGAGGGTGACCTTCCCCTTTCTACTCCCTTGGAGTTGGAGCCTTTCTTGGCTCGTCTTTTGGTCTACCCTTCTGTGGAACCTTCTGCTATCACTATGCCATCAGTTCCTACTTGTTGCTCATCACCTGATTATGTTGGTCTTATGATCACTCCTGACTACTCTTATGGTTTGTTGGCTCCCTCATCGTGTGTTGTCTCCTCTTTTGGGGTGGCTAGTGTTGATCCATTCCCCTCACCTCACTCAGTGGATTTTGATTATGAGCCTTCTTGGTCAGTTGTGCTGAGGAAGAAGGGTCTTCCCATATCCGTTGCTTCTTTCCAACCACAAGTTCTGGGTGTCAGGTTGGCCCCCTCTAGTTCTAGGGTTGTCTAATCTTTTTTTGTTGTTCTATAGTTGTTGATCAATTGTCTCTGTTTGTTTCTACTCTAGTTCAATTGTTTTAAACTATGCTTCATTTGGCCCTCTCAGCTCTTTGTGTAAAGGGCACAACACCCTATAAATTCTTCTTATCTTATCAAAAACATAACAAATAAATAGAAATATGAAACTTTCACGGGGAAACAAAGATATTTTCTCTCAACAGTTGGGTAAATGATGGAGATTCTCCACATGGGCTAATTTTTAGTTGCTTAACAACTTACAACAAAGGTAGATTTGAGAGGCAAGGTTTTTTAAAGAAAGAGAGAATAGAGAGGCTTTGCAATGTTGTTGATTGAATGGTGGATGGAGTTGCTAGATGTCTTCAATAGATTGACTTCTAGAATTTTTGTTCCTCTTATCTTCTCTTCTCTTCTCATTTGTATGGGTTCCAAATTTTTGAAATCTCTACAAGTCAGGTAGAAGCTTTGGTTAGATTGTAAAGCTAGGGATAATTGTAATTGAGTCATTAAATATGAAGTGTGTGTTCTAAATTATGCTTTCATGCTTATATTTTATTTGATAAGTGTATCCATTGTTGAAGTGTAGTGCTCTTTCAGATTCAATAATAAAAATTATCAGAGTCCTTTCATGCACATTTGTTGCATTTGAGTTACATCTGTTGTTTCCTTCCATTCTATGAATGATGTAATTTCTTTAATGAATCACAAGTTGCATTTAATATTGCCTATTATTCATGGGATAGTGTAATTGCTTCAACAAATGTGACAAGAGTGTTGTTTTCTAGTGGAATTTTTAAGAATGGTTACCAGATAAAGCTTTAGTGGTCTTGTTGTCATAAATTGATAATAGTTGCAAAGATCTTCAGAACATATTAAACATTGTAGGATGAAATGTTAGTTATATGACTCCATGACCTATTTCTTGGCATTGGTCAATTATTATGCTTCTGTTGTTTTCAGCTTGGTCCCAATTCTTTAAATCATAAACCATTTCAATTTTGTATGTTGAGTTATGTGTTTTCCATTTTCTCTATGCTGGTTATTGAAATTTACTCCATGTATTAGCCAATATTGAGTGATATTTTGTGTTTCTCAGCATAATTCTATGAGACCATCATCTGTTAAGCAATATCCTATTCATTTTGTGTTTAAACTTTAGATGTTGCTAAAGGGTCACCCCCTAAGTCTTACAGAGCCTGAAGTGTAAGGGAAATGTGTGTTAATTCCTTTTCCTATCAATTATCAAAATCCATTTGTGAATCTAAACATAAGAAATTGGCTAGTCTTGAGGATTCATTTGATCAGTTGATTTGGAGAACCAACAGAATGGTGACTTTGCTAGGGAGAAGTAGAGAAATAGCCATTTGCATAGAGTCAAGCATTTGGTAGATCTGAGCAACTTCGTTCAAATAATTAAGAAGTTCTTGGACTTGGAAAATACTTGTTGCAGGAAAGATCAAAGGATTTGAGTGTGACTCTACTATTGGAGAAGACCCAGAACATGATTTACTCTTGAACAAACTTCATGCTCCTGAAGTTCATTCCTCTGTGAAAGGAGGTGGCGACTCTATCCAAAGAGCCAATTGAATTGTGAAGAAGATTTCCAGATTTGTAGAATTTGCAGTCAGGGAGAAAGGATAATAGCTACTACAAGTTTCCAGGTATTCTCATAATTCTAGAGAAAGCATTATTTTGTTTGAAAAAAGTTTATGAGAACTTTCAAGACTAGAGATCATCAATGGTTCCCTATTAGATAAAGTTGCATTAAGACAGGGAACAATATTAGTTCTTTTCATACTTCTAATAAGTAACATGTAATATATGTAATGATTTGAGAAGTATGCTTATTTTGAATTATGCCTCTAAGAAAGCTTTAAGGAATAAATAGTCAATCTATGTTTTAGAGTCATGGTTGAATTATTAGATGATGTAATTAATAACCATGTATGAAGATTGATAATGATTGAATATGAATACAAGATGGTTTCCATATGAAACATCATGTAAAAGTATGCAGGGCAAACAAGTTTTTCCAAGCCCTCAAAGGGATTTTGCTATTGAAAGGTATATTCCATTTATTTTTAGTGGTATTAAAGGTTTCTCGAACTTGATTCCTAAGAATGTTAGGAAGTATTTTCCTAAATTCACAGGGAAAAGTTTAGAATCAGCCTCTAAACATTTGCAAACATTCATGGATGTGATGGGGGATTATGAAGTGAATAATGAGGATGTTGTCATGAAGCTTTTTGTTCAGACCTTGAAGGATGATGCTAGGGATTGGTACTCATATTTACCAACATGTTCTATAGCTTCATGGAATCAGTTTATGACATCCTTTGTTGAACAATTTGGTGAAAGGGTAAATCCAAGTGTGGTGAGGAAAAAATTTAGGGAGATCCATATAAGTGAAGATGAGTTGGTCCCTGTTTTCAATCTTTGATTTGCAAAGGAAATATGGGAAATTCCATAAAGTATGCAACAAAATGATGTTGAATCCTTGGTTGTGTATTTAGGAGCATTTGATAGTAAGATTGGATTCTTGTTAAGGGATAACAAACCTACAACTTTATATCAGGCATATCAGAATTCCATGGATATTGAGAACAATTTGAAGTACTCAATGATGAAAGGGCATATGGCTCCAAGTGTTGATTACCCCAACACACTTCATACAAATAGAATTCAAGGATTAGGTAATGAAAATGATTTTCAAGCTGACAATGCTTTTGTTGTTATGATTTCTGCATCATCAAAGTATGAAGATCACAGTGAGCTCCAAGTTGAATGCCAACAAAATTTGAGCACTATTGATCAAAAGTATTTTGTACAAGAATTGTATGAAATGAAGAGACAAGAGGGAGAATCACCATATAAGTTGTTTTTTAGATTTTTTGATGCTTTGATAGAAGTTCTCAAAGATTTTAGACCTAAGGATTCTATGTGCATTGATTTTTTTTATGAGATTTATGAACTTGGGATGAGTACTTTTCCAAAGGAATTGAAGCCCCATATCTTTGACCAAGTACCTAATTGGATAAATATTGTAGAATTAGCCAAGTGTGGTTATGCACAAAATATGAATTCTCAAAATGTAAACAACAATTGTCCTCTTGAAAGAAATCATACAATGCAAAAAAATGAAAATAATATGTCAGAAAATGAAGTTCCATGTTGTATGGATGGGGATGAACATTGTAATCAGCTTACAATTAGCACATGTGCAAATCATTGCAGCATTGAGGAAGATGAAGACACATGGAATTATAACAAAATAGATATGCAAGAATGCTTCTCTTGTGATTTCTCAGATGAGGAAGGAGTAAATGAGATACAAAGTTCTATTCCATCTCATGTTGTGATAAGCAATTGCAAGACATGTGTTGTTGATCTATTTCATTAGAAAAAAATGATTATGATTCTGAAAGTGTAGCCTCAAGCATTATTTATGAATATTTTGAGCATGGGTCATGTAGTGGTGATTTTTCTTATGATGAAAATCATGATGAGGTTGATAGTTCTGATTGCTCCTCTATAGATTGTGATTATTTTTCTAAGGATTTTATGGAAGCATATTCCTCACTTGAAGAATGCAATGATATAGATGCTCGTGATGTCACTTGTCCACATGTGAAGAAGAAAATTGTGTGTGGTAAATACATGGAATGCAATTCGGATTCACAATCAATGGAGCATGTTCATTGTGAGAGTGATGCAAAATTTGAAGATAAATATGTGTGATCAGTATGTTGATTCATAACATAATGCTAACTATGATAAACATGTTGATGAATGTTCTTGTGCTCCTATTGCTCATGATTATTTGTATGAAGCAAAGATGGAAAGGTTTGTGATACATGAAGAGCATGATGATGAAATAATAGATTCATTTTGGAATAACCAGGTGGCACATTGTGACATGTATATGGATCTTGAATCAATATCATTACCCATTGATGATATTGAAAAGCTTGTTGATTCATATGACAATAAAGTTGCAGATTGTGTTGATGCTACAGAAACACTTGATCTATGTATAGAGCAGTTGAGAAATGAGAATAATGGAAAATCTCATGTTATTGAGTATGAAATTGAGTACAACTACTTCTTGTTTGATATTGCTGATCTTCAGAGTGTGCACATAGACATGTTTCCATCCCATGAAGAAAAAATTTATGTAAAAGAAAATGAATAATCTAGTTGTATTGCTAATGAGGATTTTTCAGCTAGCAATGATTCTTTCACTTTTGGGTCAACACACATGTCAACCAATATTGTGCATGAAGCTACAAATGCACCTGGGTGTCTTTTGGTTGTCCCTATTGATGTTGAATTGCTTGAGCTTACTCTTCATATATTTTTAATTTAGTTGAATGATGATGAGAAGAATGCATCAAAATATGTTCTCAAACCTGAGATGAGTGCACTTACTCATTCCTTTGATTTTAAGGCTTCATATGATCCTTATTTTTATGACAGCAAGATTTGTTATGATGTATTGGAATTAAAATGTCAAAAAATGTGCCCATGTTGCAGTGATCCATATAAGGATGCCCCAAAATATGCATCTTTTATGTTTGACATATTTGAAGATGATTTGCATGACACACACCAAATTGTTTATGAGAGCTTCCAGTTTGATGTGCAAACTGATTTTGATGTCAAAGTTTGTGATGTCAAAGATCAAATGGACTATGAATGCTTCTATTCCTCAATTCAAGAGAGTGAGCATTTAGTGGAACATGATGATAAACTAGAAAAGGTAAAATGTCACAATGATAATGAATTTTAGTCAATGATTGATTGCATGCTACAGTTTGACAGAATAGTTGGCGACATTGGAAAGCACAGTGATATAGTGGGACATGTCAATGACCAAACTAGCTTGTGGGTAGTTCATGAAAATGCTCTCAAATTTGGCCTATGGTAGAAAAGAGAGAACAAAGTGTTTGATAGGGGTAAATACAAACTTCAAATTTTTCATTTGGTGTCCTGGGGTCACCAAGTGAAGTTAATAAAGAAGATGAATAAAGGAGCAATTTCAGAGCACTCAATTGACTCATAATTTGGTCTACTCCCTAGAGATCTAGAATCTTGCTTTGACCACAAGGGGAATACATCCCCAGTTAGAACCACTAATGGAACTCTCAAATTTTCCAAATTTGAAGTGCCCATTTCAAAAAATTTGCCTCTGCACTCTCAAAAGTACACTTGAAAATCTACCTATGTGACCCACTCTGGAGGGTCATATTTCAGAGCCTGTTGATTTTTGTGAAAAACCTGTTTGCAAGACCATTCATATGAAATATGTGATCAGGCATGTCAATTTTTAGCTTCCCATGATGAGTTTTGATAGGGTCTTGAAAAGCAAAACTGGAAGGTTTTGGCACTTTTCAGCTGTTTGCAAACTTTCAGTCTTGCAAAGTAGCCTCCTATTTGAGCTTCCATTTTGAAACTAGATGACTTTCAAGTCAAAATGATTGTTGCTCTCCATTCTCCATGCCTAGATAAGCTCACATGTAAGGTTTTTAAGCTCTATGAGCTGATTTGCTATTTTTACTAGGTCAAAACCAAATGCAATTTATTTAGTTTTGCACTTCCTTTTTTAGAAGCCTTTCTGGGAGGTCAAATTTGACCTTCAATATCTTTTGAAGGGAAATTATTCAAGATAAACCCTCTTGAACACATGCTCACTATACCAAAATGATCTATTTTGTCCAGTGGCAGCTCACCAAGAGTTGATTTTCTAGTTTTTCAACGAGGTGGTTTCATGACTTTTAATTGATCTGAATGGGTTCTAGAAAGTTTGAGTAAGCAACTTTGATAGCTAATAACTTTCACCTTGAGATCTCTTTTTTTGAACCATATTTTTCACTCAATTCTTGGGTCAAATATCTGCATTCATGTAAGTTTTTAAGGCTCCAGGAGGTCATTTGACTAGTTTCCCAGGCCGATTCTAGAGCCAACCTGGCTTATTTTCACCATTTTGTAAAAAGGTCAAAAAGCAATTTTTAATGAAAACCCAATTCGTCTTTCCACTTTCGAAGCCTTCAAAAGTTGTCATAGATCAATTTGAGGGTAAAATTGTTTGAAAAGGAAAAAAAATTAGCTGGGCCCACATGGGGACCTGACCTACTTTGTACCATTGTGAAATTGTTTGCCTTCAAGGTTTAAAGTACAAAGTGAGATCCACTTTCCGATATGGAGTTTGAGGGTTAGGCCATCAAATAGAGAGTGATATGAAATTGGGGAAAACTTCATCTCATAGGTGGAGTGATTGCAAAACTAATTAGATAGTGGAAAAGCCTTGAATAGAAGGTGATGTTTCATTTGAGTTACTATGGGATAAAGTCACAACATTATTTAATCTTTATGTGTTGTTTGAGGAGCTACAATATACTAAAATGGCCAATTTTCTTCATGTCATTATGGTTAAAATTTCTTGATATTATGAATGTATAATGCAGGTTCTTACACTTGCTGAAGAGGAAAATGGAAATTTGGTGAGGAAGAAAATACACTTCCATCACCAAACTCTACTAAAAGTAGAAAGAGCAAGCTACATTGTTTACAGTAGAGAAGAGGAATTCTCTCTACAAGGCATTAGATAGAAAGCACCAAGCAGTTTCCATGAGACGATGAAAACAAATGCAAATTGTTGATGGAGGCTTTTGAATGTGAGATGGGCACACTAATTTGGGTTAAATGGAGCTGAAAATACACCAAAAGAGATTTATTGAAGGCTCTAGTAACTTTCAAACAAATGCAATTGATAACATCCCTACTAGTTGAATGAGGTGCCATCATTCAAGCACTGATGGACCATTTGAAAAAATCTAGAAATTTTCTAATAAATGCAAGGACGCCATAGGGATATAGACAAAATGAAATGTTGGAAAGGTTTTAGAAACTTTTAAACAAATGGAACCCATCCCTCTTGCCTAGGCCAAAGGAAGTGGTAGCCAACCACACCAAGGAGACATGACTATAGGATATGTACAAAATGGATTTGTTGAAAAAGGCTCAGAAACTTTAGGGTATGAGCAACCACCACACAAAGACAGAGGAGGATAGCGAAGCCAAGAGGAGAATGCAATGGGAATCCCATGCATGTAGCCACACACCATCCGATAGAGAAAAATTAAGAACATAAGTGATGCAAATTGAAGAGACTGGAGAGAAATCTGCACTTGGAAAAACACAAAACAGTTTGCTAATTTTTTGACCAAATTGAAGGAACCCGTGCATGAAGAGATTTGTGTGTTACAATCACAATTTTTAGAAAATTCTTAAAAGGCTTTCAAGTGAAGGAAATAAGAGAGGAGGAACTAGGGTACTCATGAATGGATATGTTGAAAATCCCTTTGAAACCTTATAGTGAATGACACTTCATAGGATGTGGAGATCCGTCAAAGTAGAACAAATATGGTTTCAAGGAATGTGCTCATGGTGAACAAAGCACACCAAAAGATCTATTGAAAAGGCTTTAGAAGATTTTGAGCTTCATTTCCTACAGCTTCCATTGCAAGAAAACAAAGCTCAATCAAATTGAAGAGAGGAAAAATTGAATGCACAAAGAAGAATTAGGGCAACAAATAAGCAAAAACAAGATCAATAGAGGAGATCAAGATGGGAATGCAACCTCATCCAGGTCGTTCCCCACCAGATCACCTAAACAAGTTGCTCACTAGATAATTCATGTGAAATGGCAAGAAGCTACCATGTGGCAAGTGTGGACCCAAGAAATAAACGAGGTTTGATAGTGTAGTTTTTAAGGGATTTCATTTTTGAAGCAAAATATTCTAAGAAGTTAAAATGTTTCCCAAAGAGTTAACGTAAATCAAGGGGTGGGGCCCGAAAAAATTTAAATGCACGAGTGAAGAAATATTAAAGGGGGAGGCAAATGATACATTTTATTTTTAATGTTTTATATTGTTTTAACTTTAAAACAATGATGAACAATGGAGATGTAAGTAAATCCCTACCACTCCTCACTATCTCATAGGAGTTAAATGCCTATTGTTTAATTCTTGTGAGAGCACGGGGTTCAGAGGAAGGAAATCATGTGGTGGGCTCGAGAAATAAAATGCATAGTTGCAGGCAATTATTTCAAAGATAAAGGTGAATTAAATTTTCCTATAAACATTTAAAATGAAAATTTTAAATGAAGTAAAAGTGCAAGGGAGAATTTATGAAGTGAATAATTATTCATTAAGAGGAATATTTTGGTGGCAGGTGAAAATAAAGAATGTTTTAAATGAAATATTTAAAACATAAAGTGTTGGGAGAATATTTTACTTTGTTAAATGTAAAATAATATGCAATTGCGACATAAAAAATAAACATACATATGAAACTTTCATGGGAAAACAAAGATATTTTCTCTCAGTAGTGAGGTGAATGATGGAGATTCTCCACATGGGCTAATTTTTAGTTTCTTAACAACTTACAACAAAGGTAGATTTGAGGGGAAAGGTTTGTTGAAGAAAGAGAGAAGAGAAAGACTTTGCAATGTTGCTAATTTAACGGTGGATGGAGTTACCAGATGTCTTCAACAGATTAACCTCTATAATTTTGTGTTCCTCTTATCTTCTCTTCTATTCGCATTTGTATGGGTTCCAAATTTGTAAAAGCTCTACAAGTCAAGTAGAAGCTCTGGTTAGATTGTAAAGCTAGGGATAATTGTAATTAGGTCATTAAATCTGAAGTGTGTGTTCTGAATTATGCTTTCATCCTTATATTTTATCTGATAATTGTCTCCATTGCTGAAGTGTAGTGATCTTTTGGATTCAATAATAAAAAATATTTGAGTCTTTTCATGCACATTTGTTGCATTTGAGTTACATTTGTTGTTTCCTTATGTTTTGTGAATGATGTAATTTCTTTAATGAATCACAAGTTGCATTTATTATTGTCTATTATTCAGGGGATAGTTTCATTGCTTCAAAAAATGTGACAAGGGTGTTATTTTTCAGGGGGGTTTGTAAGAATGGTTACTAGATAAAGCTTAAGTGGTCTTGTTGTCATAATTTTATAATAGTTGCAAAGATCTTCAGAACATGTTCAACATTGTAAGATGAAATGTTGGTTATATGACTCCATGGCCCATTTCTTGGCACTGGTCAATTATTATGCTTATGTTGTTTTCATCTTGGTCCCAATTCTTTAAATCATAAACCATTTCAATTTTGCATGCTGAGTTATGTGTTTTTGATGTTCTCCATGGATGTTTCTTATTGAAATTTACTCAATTTCTTGGCCAATATTGAGTGATATTTTATGTTTCTCAACATAACTCTATGAGAGCATCATATATTAAGCAATATCATGTTAATTGTGTGTTTGAATCTTTAGATGTTGCTAAAGGGTCACCCCCCTAGGTCTTACAGAGCCTGAAGTGCAAGGGAAATGTGTGTTAATTCCATTTCCTATCAATTGGCCAAATTCATTTGTGAATTTGAACATAAGAAACTGGCTAGTCTTTAGGATTCATTTGATCTATTGATTTGGAGAACCAACAATAGGTAGAGTTCCTCCTCACTTCTCTCCAAAAGAGAGAAGGGAACTCATTGAAAAGTATTTTCCTTTCTCATGAATTGTTGGATGTTTTTTTTATACTTGACCAAACCATGTCACAAGGAGATGTGTGAGAGAAAATGAAACATATAAAATTGTCCATGCATGTCACAATGAACCATGTGGAGGAAATTTTTTATCCAAGAGGACATAAATGAATATTTTGAACATAGGATACTATTGGCCCACAATTCACAAGGTTGTAGGAAGGTATACAAGAAAATGTGATGGATGCCAAAGAATGGGTGGAACAACCAAATATGATAAGATGCCACTTTACCCTCAAGTAGTAATCACTTCCTTTGACAAGTGGGGATTGGATTTTGTAGGAAACATTGACTCTCCATCAAATGGTAAGTCTTATATCTTGGTATGCACTGATTATGTAACAAAGTGGGTAGAAGTGAAAGCCATGAAGCATGCAATAGATAACAAGGTTGTAGAATTTCTCTATGAGGATATTTTCATATGGTATGGAGTTCCAAGAGAGATAGTGACTGATCAAGGGACTCAATTCAAATCAACCCTTGTTGCACTAGTCAATGAGTACAACATAAGACATATGAAGTCTACACCTTATCACCCCCAAGGCAATAGCCAAGTGGAGGTGACCAACAGAGAAATTGAAGCCATTCTAACCAAAATAGTGGCTATCCACAAAAGGATTGGGAAAATAGATTACCATAAGCCGTTTGGGCCTATAGGACAACCTAGAAAACAACTGCAGGCTTCACTCCATTTGAGTTGTTGTATGGAAAGACAGCCATGATGCCCATTGAATTTGAATATAAGACTCTTAGGACTGCAATAAATTTGGGGATGGATTATTTTGAGGCACAAACAGAAAGAATCATGTAGCTAAATTCTTTAGATGAGATAGGAAGAGTAGCCCTGCATCATATAGAGGTAGTGTAGAATCAGAGAATCAAGTGGCAGAAAAATTCATCAAGGACAAGAAATTCCAGCCAAGTGACTGGGCACTGCTCTACGAATCAAGGTATAAGGATAATGCAGGAAAAATTGTAGACAAGGTGGCTAGGACCATATGAGGATGCTAAAGTATTTCCCAATGGTGTTGTTCAACTCACTACCATTGACCCTGTCAGATTTAAGTTGCTTTTCAATGGTCATCACCCCATATTTAATCACAAGATAGCCTTAAAGAGGAGTTACTACAACAATTCACTTAGCATGCAACACGAGCTCTCGTAGTCAAAGGAAGGGACCTATTGTCCCTCCTTCTAGATAATTGCTATGTACTTGTCATAATAAATACTTCCACCTCCGGGTTTGGTCCACTTCTTCACCCATCCACCCATCTGCCCATCCATCTCCACCTTTCTCTCTCTTCCATCACTTCATTCCACTCTACCTCATTCCACCTCGCTTTCATTAATTGCTCAACTTATTTCCTAAGAAGGAAGATGGTACTTTCTCCACAATATTTGCAATGAATCCTTCATACATTCAAGTATGTACATATTAATTGCTATATCTTAATTGTCTTTAGTACATTCATTTAATTGTTGTACGTTAATATGGACATTCACCATAGCATGCCATTATTCCCTACCCCTGTCAAGTCATCATTATTCGCATTTGAGGACACATGCCAAAATTTAGGTTGGGGGGAGGAAAAGGATGTGAATAATTTTCCCATGTGTCAGTCCATGCTAGTCTACATCAGCAAAATTTTAATTGAGCTAAATTGAAATCTAAGTGAGAGGATGACTAGCATGTGTGAAGTGACACCAACTGCTGCAACCATTTCTCTCCATCATAGCTTTCTTTTACTACTCCTTCCTTTCCATTATTGACCCCATCATAATCTCAAGCTGCAAACAAAAGATAAAATAGAAAGAGAAAAAGAAAGTGGAAAAATAGAAAGGGAAAATTCAGTCAATATTGGCATTGGAAATTTAGCAAGTATTGTAGGAAGGTGAATTTGGTTTTCAGACAAGAATTGCAAGAAGGAAATCATAGAGTGATTGTTTGATTGTAGATAATGGGAGGTGGGTTAATTCTAAATGAACACACAGTGCACGATGTATTACTACAGGATGCACCCTACTTAGCTGAATTCAGAAATTGCGGGTGGTTAGACTACTTCCTGAAGCTAGATGGTTTTGATGAAGATATTGCACTAGAATTCACCCAGACATTGTCTGAAGGGAAGGCCATAGCAAACGGGTTGGAGGTCATGGTGACTGAAGAAAGGATTGCAGAAGTTATAGGGTTACCTTCCAATGGTGAACATTACCCTGCTTCCAGAGATGCCAAATTAGCTAGGGATGAATTTACAGAACCTAGAGACCCTCCATTGAGCATAAATAAACAAAGTGAGAAAAGAACCTCTCTGCCCAAACCATGGAAGTAGATAGTTTTTTATGTCATAAGATACATCACCTGTGAAGGTCACCTATTGAATCTACATTTCGTGCATTTCAAACTTTTGAATCACATGAGGCATGAGAGGAGGATGAATGTGTTGAACATGCTATACAAGCTTCTTTCAATCATGATGCTTGAGACTCCTAAAAGCTGCAGGACAATTATGTTTCCCACCAATTGTTTGATTAAATTGTTAGTTGAGAATTCTTTGATGATTTGGAATGACCTAGGAAGAATTCATAAAAAACTATCAAATTGGACCTAAGCATTTGTAACCTAGGGTTTTACCTCAACCTCATAGGTATAGCAGGAGATTGAGCATGGTTGAAGCCACTCCTGGTGCTTCAACCTCTGGCGTAGGCCCTAGTATAAACCCTCATGCAACAGAAGAAACCATAGAAATTAGTTCTTCTAAAATAGAGCATGTAGAAAAAGAAGGATATTCCTCATATTTTGATGATAATGTTCTTCTTGGAACCCTAATAAGAACTAGGGCATAGAAGAAGGAAGAAAAAATAAGAAAAGGAAAAGATTAAAAGTAGCCAACAAAAAAAGAGGTGCCAAGCTCTAAGAAGAGAAAGGATGACATTGTTCATCTTGTAGCCAAAGAAAAATGTGAGAGCCCTCCTAGAAAATCAAGACCAACCGAGCCAACCTTTATTATGCCTCCGTAGGAAAGCCCTGAGTGTGGAAAAACACCATAGAGGGACACAAAAACTCCAATGAGATAGGTGAATATAGAGGAAGAGGACATATTTGAGAGAGCAACAAACATAAGACTGGTCAATCTTGCTAACATTGCAGAACAAGTCAAAAATCAAGGGTATGAGGAAAATCAGGATTTCCTCCAACAAGAGGTCCTATAGTAAGAGATCCTGCAACAACAACAAGAACAAGAACAAGAGGTCCATGTAGCCCAAATTGGGGAAACAATCAATACTCCTACAGCCAGAGTTGATTGAACAGCCTGAATCCTTACAGTTAGTACCATATGAAGAGCAATCATCATCAAAAATGTTGGTTGGAATACATAACCCCCCTAATTTTTCAATGCACATGGTAGCTATGCATTTATGGAAAGAGATGGAAAGAAGGGAAGAAGAATGGAAGGAGGAGAAACACAGGTTTAAGAAGGAAATTCAAAAGAAAGATAATGAGATTTAAGACAAGGATGAAAAAATTGCCACCTTAAAGAAGAAAGTGGATGATATGGCAACCTTTGTACCACATATTTTAGAGTGTTGGACCCCTCCAAGTGTCTATACTCTGCATTTGAAGGAGAAATATCTTTCTTTTAAGCTGGCAAGGATTGTCTCAGGTTTGAACCCTTCCATTGAGACTCCTATGGAATTTTTCAATGCTTATCAAATTGCTTCCCTTGAGATGAAGAATTTGCTGTGTGAGTTTTATTTGCACAATTATGTTGCGACTCAAGACCATGATTGGAATCCACTACTATATTTTGGGGATGTCCAATTGAGGGAATTTATGTCCTAAGTACAAAATGAAATTATTTAGGAACAATAATACGGCTTGTAAGAAAAATGGAATCCAACGTGATCCCTCGGGCCAAGCGTGGGATGAATCATGAACCAAGGTATATTTAAAGAGACTTGCACATAATGCTTCTAGACCTATCTATGGTAATAAGATCATGCCTTGATAGAAGTAGCTTATAGTGAGTATGAGGTAAAGGAAAAAGAAAAAGAGGAAACTATCAAGAGATACCTCTCACAAATATGGAACAACCTAACTGATGAGCTCAAATAGGCTAAGCCCCACTCTATCAAAAACTATACTACAACTCTTAAAAGGATTGACATATATATTTAGATTGGAAGAACAAAGGGATGATTTTGGCTTCCCCTGACTTTACAACCAACTATTGTGATGTGGACCATACCAAATTTTAGGTTTTACCATTGTGATATTGTTGCAGAGAGACAAAGATGGAGCAGATTGGATAGATAACAAGAATTCTATTGGGATCCTGATTTATGAAGAGAAAACACTGATGTAGGGCAATTGTTAGTTTCAAATTTCAGAGCATTGACCAGGAAGAAGAACAAACCTTCCCCTACTAGAGGACAAACAAAACCTTAGGTCGGGGGGAGTGATGAGCCTAGTTTATGGTCTATTTTTGGGTAAAATTTATGATTTATTTTCTAAAGTTGTCATGGAACTTGATGTTAAGTGTTGATATTTTTATGACATTTCCCCAAAACTATAGACATTGGGCCTAATCTTATTTTTGCAAATCTTTAATGACATTGGCATGTTGTTTGGACTATTTATATTAATTTTGCATGTGGTTAATGAATGTTCTTTAAGGTGGTTACAATATGCAATTATTGTGCATACTAACATTTCCATGCATATATAATTTGACGATGCTAAATTAAAAAAGACATTGCCAGCTGGTCATGCACCATAATGCCCAACAAGGGAATCATTCAAAGGTCAAAGGAGGTCAACGATAGGAGATTCCAAATGAAAATTGAATGTAACTACCTTGTAGTGGAATTTAATGTTTTTGAGCAGATGCAAGTGTTAATGCAAGAAGCAACATACATTTGGACCCCGCATGTCCGACTAGATTCCATGCATGTGTAACCATCATCGCTCCACTTTCTCCGCTTTCCCTAATGTGGTATCCTCCCAGTTCGTGGAGTTGACCGCATTGTTTAGTTGGTAGTATAAATAAGGATTAGATGCTCCTTCTCCAAAAAAGGTTGCACAATCTGATATTGTACTTGCATCCTTAAGTTTTCAAATAAATAACCATGCTACTCTATTGTACTCATGTTTACTAATGAATAAAATGAAGTTCTAGGTTTGAGCATCTGAGTTCTCATTAGTTTTAGAGGATACTTATCCAAGGGGGCCCACTTGGTGAGTAATCCATCCTTTAGTTTAGTATTAGCTTAGTATTACTTTCTATTCAGTAATTAGTTAAGAATCTGGCACCGACTATTCCTACAGCCACTAGAGTTCCATTCTATGACTATTCTAGAAGCCAAAGTAGACAAAGCAGTTTCCCATTTGTTGCTTATATTTTCATTTCTATCATGTATTTCAGCTTAATATAGTTTTTGGTTGATGTTCAACATTTATGTTATTCCTTTCCAAGTAATTTACTTTCAATATTGTGTCTTTCTTAGCCATAGAATGAAAATGGCTACTTTTGGTTCCTAGTGCACATACTATGCTATCCCATTTCAAGTTCATGTCCCTAGGTTGACAAGTTAAATTCACTTTCATGATGATTGAAATAGATATTTGGGTTAGATGTCCAATCTCTGAATCATTACTATAAATGCCTAGTTGTTAAATCATTGTAAAAGGACTGACACATGATTTTGTTTCAATGAAATGGTTAAAATACTTTGAGAAAATAATTGTGATTTCAAGTGTGGAAGTTGGATCTGATAAGTTGAATTTGATTGACAACATGAGTAGATCTGTTGGTGTAAGACATTAATAGTTATAAATGCACTAGTTCAAGTTCATTTATTATGAATATTTTTCATGAATTTAATTCCATGACCCAGAATTAGGTATTGATCTATTATTCATCTTAATGCATCTCAAAAACAAGTTTAAATTCAAAATCATTTTAAATCCTTATTATTTGGTTGACATTTTTTGTTGAGTTCTGCCTCCCAATTGGTGAGTGAGTGTTGATATACAAATAATGCAGCTAGATTTGAATTTTTTAATGCTTTCCTTGGTTTACTTTCATTGGGAATTATCTTCTATAAAAATCAATGTCTATGTATGGTTGAATTAAGTTTTAGGTATTGTGTAGGTTGACTCACCTTGGTCCTACAGATTTAGAAGTGTAGAAGATCTCAGTATTTGATTGAATCTTTTCAGTTGGCCGAATCGCTCTTTGAGTTTGAGTATAACAAATTAGCTAATTCTTTAGGATTCATTGGGCTAGTTGATTTGGAACACCAACAAAATGGCAACTCTACTAGCAAATGTGCTCAGAAATTTGGCTGTAGATTGTCTTATCAAAGAGTCATTCAAATATTGAACTATTATTTGTAATTAGAGGTTGAAAATTATTGACTCATATTTTTCCATTCAAGTCACCAACTGAATGGCAACTCTATTGGGGATAATTTGGAAATCTCTAGTTGTAGATTTTTTAAATACAAAGTCATATCATTTGCATAGAGTCATATTATTTTCCATTCTAAATTTGGTTCAAATATTGAAGGAATTCAAACCAAGTGAAAGAATTTGTTGTAGTGAACCTGAAAATTTCATGATCTGTGGTGATCTGTTGGTGAAGGAACTTAGAAAGAAGTTTACATGTGAAAGAACTACTGCTTGAAGTTTATTCCTCTAAGAAGAGAGGTGGTGACTCTACCAAAAAGAACTTGTTAAAGAAGTGAATACAGTTCTAGATCTACAATATTTTCAAAACAATTTGTAGTAGCTGGAACATTTCCAGGTACTCTTCACTTTTTGTTTTCAAGAAAATTGTGTATGAAAACTATATTTGAATGTATTAGGAAATTTTTTGGTTCCCTATTAAGTGATTTAACACTAACAAAGGGAAAGGGCATGTGCATGATCATGATGGGCCAAAAAGTGGTGATATGTAACTAATATGATGGCCCATGTGGCTGACCACTTCTTTTTTACCCAAAATTAATGAAATGAAAAGGGTTTTTAAAGGAGATTCTCAGCTTTCCACCAATATAAATTATGCTTACTTTGAATTTAATAAATAATTATTATCCATTTTCTATTTGAATTAAGACTAAAGTCATAATTGATAGGCTGATTAAAAACATCTATATCTTTCAAATGGTATCAAATTTTTTGAATATAAACATGTCACATTCTATGCTTCACATACCTAGGATTAAAAAATGAATTTCATGAAGCTTTACCAAGTTATGGTGGTCGTATTATATGAGTTTTTATATTTTAAAAGTTGTAATAAAAATCATAATTAATTATTTATTTGGAAAAAATTACAAAAAAATATGCATCACATCGAGACATGAGTCCTACTTCTATATCTAAGCAAAACCTTATAAAGAAATATTATTTTATTATTGTGTTAGGGTGGTTAGACGTATTAATTCCACTTATTTTTTCCTTGAATGGCAGTACTAATGTGATGAAATTTAAAAATTTTCACCAAATACTTTTTTTAAAACCCTAGTATCGAAACTACATTCAATTTGCTAAATTCTATTCTTACATATTTTTGAAATAATATAGATAACTTATTCAAATTTTTATGTCAAGTTGCTAACTTTGATTTTTCTCTCGAATTTTTTTTCCACTTCTATGGGCCTATATATGATGATCCTACACATACCCGAAAGAATAATAATATTGAGTTTGCACACTCCCATTTGCTGAATCTATTATGTTAAATGTAATTGTAGTTCCATTGAAAGAATTTTATCTAGTGCTCAAACATTTCTAGTGTGGATGGTTAGAATGAATTTCATGTCAGCAGTTGTCATTACAATCCTTCATTTGGTCATGGTTAAGATTATGCACAATTAGTTGAGCCTTGATTTGCAAATATCTATGGATCGTCAACATAAAATATCCATACCATCAGACACCTTGATAAATCTAGCTAAGAAGCTTCACAAGTTTGATAGTCCTCACACATTTGACACCCCGAAGTGAATGAACCCAAGAGTACACAACCCTAAGATAAGTCCAGAATGGAAAGTTGTGTTTGAGAGGGGACTTAAAGAGATGGATAAAATGCACCATATGTTTTTACAAGCCCAATTAAGAAGTGATCATATTGTATCTACTTTCCAAGTTAATTCACCTTTTCTCAATTCCTTTGATCCATTGTATGCTTAATTAGATTTGTCATGGGTTGATTACAAAATAGAGAATATGTCAACTCAAGTCTATAAGAAGATGCCTAGATTTGACAGATACAATGTATGTGAAGGATATGCACATGTTAAGAGTTTTTCCAACTTCATGGAGAAACATTCATTTGGATATCAAGATATGTGGATAATTTTTTTTATCAGATCTCTTGAAGCAAGAGCTAGAGATTGGTACTTGAGTATTCCTGAGAAATATTTTCCTTGCTGGGATACAGTAATGGATTATTACAGAAAAAAGTTTGCAAGAGTACCTTTTGACCTTGTCACAAGGTTAAAAAGGATTAAAAAAATCAAGAGTTGAGCATTGATTTCAGTCATAGATTTGTTGTTGCTCTTTCACTAATCCCAAAAGTTTCAAACCTAGTACTCTAGATTGTATTCATATGTATTTTGAAGCCTTTGAGGAGGGATCTAGTGAATTGTTAAAGGATTATAAAATATTGAGTATGAAAATTTCCTACACATTTTTAGATGACTCAGATAAGATGAGGAATGAATATGTGCAAAATTTGTTGTCTTCAATTGTGGGTAAACATGTTGATGAAATCAATAGCTATGCAAACAAAAATGATCAGATGTTTATAGTTAAAATATAGACAAATGCATACTTGAGAAGGTAGAAAATGAGAATGATGCATCATCAGGTGATGAGGAAGTTGTCTTTGAACAACCTATAGAAGAAATACACCCAAATGAAAATTAGCAGTCAAGTTTCCCAAGCCAAGAACATCATGACAGATATGAATTGGATTTAGTCTTTGAAGAAGAGATATGCAATCAAGAATGTTACAGTGCAATTGATCAAGTCAAGTCTACATGTGTTGAGTGTAGCTTTGATGCAAGTCTTCATGATGAGATGAAGGAGTTTGTTGATTTGAGAAATGTTGCTAAGGATGTCAGTATATTAGTTACAAGTGATGAAGTATGTAATGAACTTTAGTTGGAAAGATCGAGCAAAAGCAGCTGTGATGAAGCAACCATTGGTGGTTTTCAGTTTGATAGTGAAAATGTTTGGGTAGATCCTCAAGAGGATGAAAAGGACAAGCTCAATGAAGACACCCAGTTCAATACTGAAATGCAAAAAGATGTGGATTACTCTTATGACAGCCCATAAGTAAGAAAGAATGAAAAAATAGAAAACCTATTCTCTATGATGAGTTGTGACCATGTTTTTGATAGTGTTGTTACCAATTCAATCTCCTATGATTGGGGAAATCCAGTTTATGATCAGCCCATTGAGTTCTTAGATTTTGATAATGATGACATCATAACATATCCTGATTTACAGTTTGATAATGCATTAAATTCTAGCTAAGGTCAAGAAGAGGAAGTGGTTAAAATAATGGATCAGAATAATGATCTATTGAGCAGTGAACAAATTTAAAATTTGTTGACCACTGAATTTTAGAAATGTGCACATGTGAATTACTCTCAATTGTTGTGTGCTTCTCACATTAACTTTGATAGCGATGATGATCTTCAAGATGCAAGGTATGATGCATGTGTTTCTGATTCTCCTTCCATTTATGAATTAGTTGATCAACATGATGATAATGCATATGAATACAAGTAGCCATTTGATGGTAATGATGCATCGTATGATGAGTATGACAGTGTGTATGTTGATGTAACTTCAGAAATTTGTTTTGATAAATTTGAAGCAACACATAACCATGAGGATTGCATATCTAATGAGTCAAGTATTGAGGATTTTAATGCAGACTTGGGAAAAATTTCCATTTGCTGACTTTAATGAGCCTAGTCATGAGTCTTTTCATGTGGATGTGGAAG